>CM019148.1:341146983-341170555 GCA_009733165.1 Naja naja | reverse complement strand
TTTGATATCCTGTGCTAGGACAATGGGAGTCCCTCTGTGAAGGAGATGGGTGATTTTAAAATAGGTAGGTAGATAAGGGTGGGTGGCTAGATGGATGGATGGATGGAGAGAGAGAGAGAGAGATTTTAATGTTATGATATAGTAAAACACATTCAGAGAAAATTGGGAGTTTTTGCATCAGAATCAGAATGAACAATTAGCAGTGATACACAGTTTCTGTACTATTGCAGAGAAACCTGTATTCAGAGGTGGTATTCAGCAGGTTCTGACCAGTTCTAGAGAATCGGTAGCAGAAATTCTGAGTAGTTCAGAGAACCGGCAAATGCTACCTTACAGTATCCTTCCCCTGCCATGCCCACGAAGCAGCATACAGAACCAGTAGTAAAAAATTTGAATCCCACCACTGCCTGTATTGATGTATCGATGAAGACATCTGGAGTTAGCTTGTCTCAAAGGAGCTTATAGTTCAGAACTTAAATACATATTTATCAGCAAAGCACTCCAAATTCAGTCTCTAGCATCACAATTGAAAAGGATACTGTAGTATGATTAAGAAATGTTTGGTTGAAAACCTGAACAGTCACTACCTGCTAAGAATGGACCATACTGAGTTGAACAAACCAGTGGTCTGATCTGAGAGATGGTAGCATCATAGCATCTTGAAAAGATTTGAAGTTCTTGCAATGAGAAAATAGCTATTTCAAGTCTAAAGGTTATTTTGATTTTCTTAGTATTAAAGATTTACAGCAGTCTTTTTATTATTTTCTTTCATTATTATAACTGCAATACCTTATGCATGGTACTAATTCATTCCTTTGTTCAGCATTATTTCAAGATGTAATGCATGATTTCTTTGTTCAGATTTGTTCTTCTGAGGTGTTAATAGATAAATGCATTTTAGCCATATAATAATCACAGTAATTTATGTGCAATTAAGAACAAAAACGTGCCCCACTTCTCATTTGACAGTGAAACTCCTCATGTATCTCCATCCATAAATTGTTAGCACAGATAGTACTATATAATTTGTAGTGATTAACAATCTTCTTGGATTTAGTTTAGAACCTTAAATGTTGAGTAATTTTTAACTGGCAGAAGAGGATGGATGTCTAATAGCCAACTGTAAGGTGCAGGTAGTTAAACTAAAAGTCAAGCTTTCTCCATTTATCTAATGTTGCAGATAAAATCGTTATGTTTGCACATAACAGTAGAAAAACCAGAAATGTACTAATTTCTGACTTCTAGGAGGCATCAATCTTGCATACAAGAATAGCTAAATTAACCAGGAATTGAAAGTTTACCAGGGCTTCCCAGTGAGATTTCTGGCTGTTGTTACCAAGCTCATTTGAATTCATAAATCAGAACTGAAGAAGCTTCTTGTATGAGAAGTGAAATGTCATCAAAGAAAATCAAGACAGTCCAGTTTCCTTTTGGCAAAGCACCTCTGGGATGTCCAGAAACAATCCTGAGTTGTAATCCTGCCTAATTTAGCTATGAGAATACTCAATTTGGCTGTGAGAGTCAGTGTCTCTAGCATACAACTTATCCATAGTAAGATAGGATTTTTTGGAAATCTGTTTTACCATTACTGAAGCTAGCCAGTGACTCCTATGCAATACATATGTGGTGATGCATAATTTGTAAATTAGTTGCCAGGGCCATGCAGAATGAATTACCTTGATTATAGTCTATGTAATGCAGATTTTTCCTTCTCTTCCATTGTTAGTGTTAATAAGAGTTTAGCACTGTTTACATGGGGTAGCTTCCTGGACATCTACAATTGAGTTTGAGAAGTTGAGGAAGAGAATTTGATGAATATAAACATTTGTAATGGTAAATTCCAAATTATGCTTTCAGTATGATTGGTGAGGGCCAAAGATTATTTCTAGGGAAGGTGGTTGAACTTCACCAATGTAACACTCCATTGCCCAGTCCCAAATCCCTGCCATAGAAAGTCAAAAAATAGTGTGTTTTGAATTTCAGCTTTGCTAGTGGGTATATAAAGTTAAGTGTAATTTGTACAATTTAACCTAACTATCCTTGCTGCCACCATAGTCTGTCAGATTTAAATGCTTTGTGCAATATAATAATGAAATAATAAATGTTTAGGAAAGTGTTCGCTGGTTTGGAAATATTTGTGGGACTTCAGAAATGACATTTTAAGGATCAAGGAAAGCTTTTAATTCTAGTGTGTTATCAAAGGCTAATTACATGCAATATGATTTGATTTATCACAAGTGAGATGCAATTATCTGTTTATTTAAAAAGGCAAATGGCGAGATACTCTGACAAAATTCCAGATATGCCCATAAATTTGGAGATTAATAAAGAGAGGTATGCTTTGGGGGGAAGAGAAAGGCAAAGGCAGAATATGTTTATGCAGATTCAATTCTCTGTAAATGTGTTTTAATTATATTTTTTGCTGTATATAATTGGAACTGCCTAATAGAAAAAAGGTCAAACATAATTTTCACATACAAAATGCTTTGTTTTAAGCATTTCCTTCTAGTGGCTATACTTCAGTTTCTGCCAATGCGTACTGTAGCTAAACATAATTCATTCCCCGTTATTTTTATTTTTGTCTTAACTCTTATCTGGGTTGTGAAACATGGGACATTGTTATTGGCTAAGTGTTATAAATATGTGGTTTAAAAAGACATTTCTTTTATAAATGGAGCAAAATTAATATCTATTCCATGTTTAATTTTTCATGAGTTTTTCCAAGCTGGTGGAAATGGACTGTGATCTCTAGTGAAATTTTTGCATATATTTTGCTTAAACTGAATTCCTTATTACATTGTTTTTGATCTGTTATATCAAATAAATCTGTTAGCAAAGGATTGTTGAAGTCTCTATTGTATAAAAAAGGTTTCTCTATTTCATGGTACATAAAAATAGCAATATATGAAGATAAGCAATATTATAAAAGGAATAAATGCATTGTGTTAATCTTGTCAAAATCTAGGAAGAAAAGAAATAGATTTGCAAAAGACACTGGAAGGTTTTACAACAGAAGCTTATTTTTGTGTGTGCATTATAGGCTTTGAGAGGCTTCATGTGGGAAAAAATCAGGAAATATTTTATTAGAAGACTGAATTTGAATATCAGGCTTAACATTGTTCTTGTTCTATTTATCAGAGATGAATTTTAGACATGGGTTTTGGTTACTATCCTTTGTATTTTCATAAATGTATGATTTATTTATTTAGAGTTTTACCCCATTTTTATAACTATAAGTAACTCAAGATGATGAGCATATATGAATAGAAAACAATGTTCTGAGCAATTTTAGAATTTCTGTGCTTAGAGGAGCTGTAGAGTTCTGAAACTACATCCTATCCTTTTTTATGCTCGCTTTCATTTTAGTTTTATTGCAAATTGCTTCGTTATTTTTATTTTTAATTCTGTTTATTATGTTGGAGGCTCTTTGTTGAGGCTTCTTCACCACTTCTATTACCTATTTCTATCAAAACTATCCTGTACTTTCTCCATGTCTTTTAATCTTAACTGTTCCTTGTTCTCTTTTTCTACATTCTTTGCAATTATCCTTTTTCTCACTATACATTTTATGCAGTATATTTCTGGAATGCTAATTTTTTTGCAGCAGTCATTCTGGTATATATTCATTTTTTTAATCCAAAGGCTCTTTTACTTTATAATTCTACCAAGCATCTTTTCATACTTCACATTAATGTAATTCTACAGAGTTCTCATATTCGTTACATAATTCTTTTCTCTCTCTTCTATGCAAGTACCATGGGCTTTCTTTCCATCCACATTATGTTGACGGTTGAAGATTAATCTGTCTGATAATATTTTTATATAGGACATGTCCTTTCTTTTCCTGAAGTAGTTTCATTTCTTTTTTAAACCAAAGTTCATCCTTGACGTTGTCAAAAATGTTCTGTTCAAAATGATTCATCGTCATTATATCCTTCGCTAATTCTCTTAATCTGTCATCATAAACAATCAAACAACTTACACTTTTAGAGTAATATTCTTTCCTTGGTCATGTATTTAGCAGAACTGTGCACCATATATTTGAAACAAACTTTTTCAAAATATCCACCACTCACCATTCTTTTTTCTCTCAAAATTTTTCACCCATCTGTTTATGTTATACAGGTAGTCCTCGACTTGCAACAGTTCATTTAGTGATTGTTCGAAGTTACAATGACACTGAAAAAGTGACCTGTGATCTTTTTCACACTTATGACCATCGCAGCATCCCTATGGCCATGTGATCCAAATTCAACTACTTGGCAGCTGACTCATATGAACAGCAGTTGCATTGTCCTGGGGTGGTGTGAATGCCTTTTGTGACTTTTTGACAAGCAGAGTCAGTGAGGAAGCGGATTAAGCAACAGCCTGTTACTCACTTAACAAGTGCAATGACTCACTTAGTACCTGTGGCAAGAAAAATCGTAAAATGGGGCAAAATTTATTTAACAAATGTCTCACTTAGCAACATAAATTTTGGGCTCAGTTGTGGTCATAAGTTGAAGACTATCTGTATAACAGAGTACTGCTCCACCCCTCCACCATCACTCCCCCAGCCCCATTCATTCAGAATGTTGTACATTTTCCCTCAAAGACATATCCAGGTCTCCCATTATCATACATATAACATGCAGTTATCAACAACCTATGAATCAAACCATATATATATCCAAAACAACCTAGATGACACTAATTCATATATTATGAATTAAATCTATACCTTTAGCGCTCTGTGTATATTCATCAATTCCATTCCACAAGATCAGATCATCTCCATTCAGCCCCTACATACAGGACTTCTCCTTTCTCTTAGTTTGTAGATACACAACATAATCATTTTTCTTTATTTCCTTTTTTGATTCATGCTTTTTACCATTTACTTATTACACACAACTCTATACTCTTGCTTCGCTATGAAACTATGTGATCGGGCTTAGTTTTGGGGGTGGAATAAGGTGGCGGGGAAAATTGTGCCTCTGCCCACCAGCATCCATCGGTATTCATCTGCCTAGCATCCTGTCAGTATGTAAGAGAGTTGAGGGCTGATTGGAAACTGAAACAGTATTTGATGTGTGAGCAAGCAGACAGCAAGGAGCCTGGACATGGCTTAGCTCAACTGTTCTGTAGTAAAGCTGCTTGGTGCTGTGAAACTAAAACTGAAACTCCTCTCCTCTGCTTGTGTTTTGCATTTGGAACAGATTTCTTTTCAGGTGGGGAGGGAGTAGAACTCTTTAGCTAATTATATCTGAAATACTAATGCTCTGTTGGTCATTTCGAAAAACCCTTTCTTAGTGAGCACCTAGGAGCCAAGAGCAATATAAGTGCCAAATTTCAAGTTTGTGGGCTTTACGATTCTGGAGATTTTGTGATGATCGTGAGTGATATTTAGCTTTTATATAGATAGATTCCAGATTGTATTTTTCTTAGTATCATGATTGTCATAAAATGGCCTATAGATAATGACTTACATTCCCAATTAAGATAGAGAAGTCATAGACTAGGTTACTAGCTGGGATAAAAGTTAGGTCACAGGCTAATGGTAGGGAAATACTGGTCAGTTTTAATACATTTGAGCCAGTATGCTACAGGTGCTACTAACATCCACTTTTACCCAGAAATCATTCAGCTATTCTATGTAAGTTAAGATCTCATGTAGAGAGCACTTTGAAAGCCAAAATCCTTTTGTCTGCATTCTACTAGATAGGAAGTATAAATAGTGTACTGACATATACTTTGGATGTCGTGCCAGTAAACATATTTAAAACTGTGAGAATATATCTTATATATTCCAGTACAATGTTGCCATTGTTGTCTTGTTATAAAATGCTCATTTATTAGAAGGCAAACTTAAGTTTCCCAACTTCAGATAATCTCAAAGATGTCATGTTCCCTTTGACTTTTTTCTAGCTATACTTAACAAAGGATGGGACCTTTTTTCCCCCAATTTTCTTTGAATGCCCCTGGGGTGACTCCAAACAAAACAAAATCAAACAAAACCAGCTGAGGCAGGTAGTCTTGCAGACACTAAAAGAGCAATTGCTAATGCTGCATTGCTGACAGATGTGAGGACTAGTTTGTAGTTCTAGTCAGATGTAGATAAACTTTGTGTTGTTTTCTTGTGTGCTTTTCTTGTACCAAAGGGTTTTTTCCCTCAAAATTGGACTTTCTTTGTTTTGCTTCTCATCCAAGAAGCTTTTTCAGTTCTGACTGAATGGTGGTGAATGGAAAGATTTATATTCCTTGCAGTCATCTGATCATTAGAACATAGAAAGAATGATGCCAAGAACTGGATACAGAACTCCAAATACGATCTAACCAGGATTGAGTAGATTAGAACAATTGCTGATAGAGGAGAATCTATGTAGCTTGGTGTTGAAATGAGGGGCCCTTGGTGCTCTCAGAAAAATTATTTCCTGTGTTCTGGATTTATATTTGTGCTAATGCAACCAAATAGTACTTGACAGCAAGGCAACCCACCAGTGGATTTATTTCAGAGTTTTAGATTAGTATCCAGTTTTATATTAAATTCCAGTTCATCTGCTGTATTCATAGTTATATTTATAGAAGAGCAGTGGATAAACCTGAACTATCTATGAAAAATAAATTCAACATATACAGTACTATCTTGATACCCATGCTTCGCTACAAAACTATGTGGTCGGCCTTAGTTTTTGGGGAGGAAAATAAGGGGAAAAAATTTACCTCTGCCTACCAGTATCCACTGGTATGCATCTGACTAGCGTCCTGTCAGTGTGTGAGAGAGTTGAGTGAAAACTGAAACAGAATTTGCTGTGTGAGCAAGAAGCAGACAGCAAGGAGCCTGGGCATGGCTTAGCTCAACTATTCTAAAGCTGCTTGGTGCTTTGAAACTAAAACTGAAACTCATCTCCTCTGCTTGTGTTTTGCATTTGGAACAGATTTTTTTTCAGGTGGGGAGGGGGAGTAGAACTCCTTAGTATCAGAGCGTGTTAATAATAATATGAAATACTAATGTTTTGATGGTTATTTCAAAAGATCCTTTCTTAGTGAGCACCTAGAAGCCAAGAGGAACATACATGCCAAATTTCAAGTTTGTAGGCTTTATGGTTCTGGAGATTTTGTGATGATGTGTGAGTGGTATTTCACTTTTATATATATAGATGTACAAATAAATATTGGTTCAGTTCTTTGCAGCAATTAGTATATCTTGTCCAAAGAGAACAAGATGGTAAAAAGCCCTGGGCACTTCCAAAAGTTGAAAAATATTTGGCTCTTTTGCTTAGGAAGGTCAACTGTTCAGAATTAACTCTTCCTTTCATTATCTGTTTTAACAGCTTTTGGAGGGGAGTTTGATTGATTTGAATCTTGCCCTAAGCTTCTATCACTTTCTAGCCAAAGTGTGAAAAGACTTCTGCCTATAATTTGATGTGTTTGGTCTTCTTAGTTTCTTAATGTAGCTCCTACAAATACAATGGCTCCCATAAATGACCTTGCATGAAGTTAGGACAAGCATTTTTCTTGTTTTCAGATAAATTGACAAGTAACTAATCTTCTAGACCCACTAGCAATACTGTAGTTTGTTTTTGCTTCCAGACATTTTTTTTGCCAGCTAGGTAACACCTAACCTCGGGATTTGCAAATGAAATATAAAATAGGACAGCAAATGATAATTAGTAAGAGCAGCTAAATAACATGCTAATAACATACTAATAACAACAGCTACTGGTGCTTGTCCTAAATCTACTGGCAATAATTGCATGCCAGATATTTGTGGAGGAGGAATGATTTTATTTACGACCTCCTGAATGACAGCAGAATGGACACTCCAAAGTTCAGAAACCACAGGGGAAATATTGTCCCCACCCTAACTTCTTCAGTGGGAAGATCTTAAGCATCTTTTCTCCAGATGATAAAATAGAAGGCAGGCCAGTTTTATTCTTCTAAGTACAATATAATTGTTTTCTGCATGTTCACACATAAACTTAGATGTCCCTGGGGAGGCTATTGAAGCCACTCTGCAAAGCCTTTAAAAAGAGACAATACCTTTCAAAGAAAAAAGTTCCAAAGGATCACTCTGGTTGCCCTACAGAGAGCTTATGCAAATGGTTGAAGCAGTATACTGGAAACTCCTTATTATACTTGAGGGAAAGAAGACTGTTGCAGAATCAAGCAATTGCATACAGAGTTCGTTTTAATAATAATCTAAACCAGTGGTGGTAAATATTTTTGGCACTGAGTGCTGAAATGGGAACACGCGCACTGGAAACCGGAAGAGCAGCTCTCTGGCACGTCACATGGGAGCATCGGAAACCAGAAGCTCAGCTACCCAGCACACATATGAGCAGTGGTCACCTGGTCTTCCGGTTTCTATCGCACATGTGTGCTCAAAGTCTAGCTGGGGAGCTGCTCTTCCAGTTTACGGTGCTACCAACTGGCACAAAGACCAGCTGGCTGATGCACATGTGCGTACCGGAACCCAGAAGAGCAACGGGCTATGGCTGGCATGCCTGGAGAGATGGCTCTGCATGTCATTTCCAGCACACGTGCCATAGGTTCACCACCACAGATCTGAACTATCCACAATTCTTAAGTAACTATGAACATTTTTAGAAGCTCAAGAATCATTTCCTGACTTAGGGGATTTCATTTATTGTTCCTAAACAAAATTATTATGGTAAGTTTAAAACATACAGCAATCCATCCCACTGTATTTGTCTTAAGGTCTTTATTTATGAAGTATTAGCAATTAGTATGCAGGTATTGAGTCTCATCAGTTTTGTTTCTAAGCTACTAAAGGCGTTTTGTCATAACAATGGAACTTTATTGATGACACAGTGGTTTATGATTGATTAAAAGTGGCAGATTTATTTTGCCTTCAACTCTTTCCATCAGCACTCTTACTGACTGTTTGGCAGTGGGAAAATTGGTTGAGAAATAGGAGTAGATTTTTAAAATATTAATAAAATTATTATTTTAGTAAGCCTAGTTCTTGGAAATTCTTTGCTAGAGTAATAAATGATTGTGTGGAAGAGCATAGTAGTATTTATAAGGAAACAGTTTGACAGTGACAGAAGATTCAAGAGCCTAAAAACCATTTTGCTAGAGCAGAGCTATCTATTGCATTTTCTGACAGTGATTAACCAAACACCTTGAAAAACCCATCTTTTAAATAATTAACGTATAAATATCTCACCAACACTCTTGCCACTGCATTTTGTACCAGATGTAGCTTCAGGGCTAGCTGCAAAAGCAATCACATAGAGAGTGTACCGTAATAGTCCAGTCAAGTGGTGATAAGGTCACGAATTATTGTGGTCAGAGTATCCTGATCTAGGTGGGGTCATAACAGGCATGTCAGCTAAAGTTCACAGAAGGTGCCTTTGGCTTGAGGAAGAGCTGAAATTTTTAGAAAGACCTCTAAGTCACAAGCTACCACTTTTTTAAAAAAATTCATATTTATATGCCGCCCTTCTCCGGAGACTCAGGGTGGCTTACAATTTTGGAGCAACCCAATGCTCAGCAATAGCCTTCATTCCATTGTATATGCCTGCTTATTACTAAGCGGAATTTTTACAAAGTCAGCTTATTGCCCCCAACAATCTTGGGTCCTCAATTTACCTAGCCCAAGAGGATGGAAGGCGAAGTGAACCTTGAGCCTGGTGGGATTCGAGCCTGCACTAATTGCAGGCAGCTGGAATTAAGTGCTAGGCATTTAACAGCCTGCACCACCAAGGCACTTTGGGAGTGGGGACAGACAACCCCTCCCAGAATAACTACCGGTACCAATGTTATTGAATGCTTATTATCATCTCGCTTGAACTTAATTTGTGTTTATTTTACCCAGTCCAGATCTTCACAGCATATAGTTGCCTAGTTCATGATTCCATGATTTCTTATCATGTTTTGTGTAGTTTTTAAACAGTATGCTGTGGGGGGGCACCACTCAGCCCTTTTGGATCCCACTGGATTTCCCATAGATTTTCCATAGATTCAACAACTTCCACCTGGAATGACCCATTCAAGTAAAAACAGTACCAGCATAAAATGATGTCTCCATTTTGAAGATTTGTAGAAGGTTCATAAGAATGTAATGGTTAATGGTACTGAAAGGTTTAACAGGATTTAGAGCAGGGGTCCCCAAACTTGGCAACTTTAAGACTTGTGGACTTCAACTCCCAGAATTCCTCAGCCAGCATAATTCTGGGAGTTGAAGTCCGCAAGTCTTAAAGTTGCCAAGTTTGGAGACCTCTGGTCTAGAAGGCTGTTCTTCCATGAAAGACAGCGTAGATCACATATAAGAACAACAATCAATGCCATTTCTGTCTCACAAATGTGTCTGAATCCCAAGTGAAAACAACCATTTAGAAATGGTCCTTAAAGTTGAATTTCAGGCAGTGAAAAAGTTATTGAGCTGTTAACATTTCTCCCCCGAGCTGCTCCGAGCATCCAGAAGTGGGAGGTGCTCGAGTCTCAAGCAGGCTGGGCAAAATTATACTGGGACGCTCCTCCTGTCACTCCCCTGAACGCCCCAGTTTTTTGCTCAGCCTCGGCTTAATGGTTGGGTTTTCCCTTTGACCGAGCAGAATCTTTGCTAGTGAGCCTTTTCGCCAGCTTTTTCTCAATCCCCGACTGAGTTTTAACAGCTAGGCAGTCGGGATCGATATTCAGTTAGCGGTCTGAGGCGGCGGACCCCTCGGAGATCGCTTACTCTTTTCGCTAAGGACTTTCAAGTAAGGACTCTGCCTTTGAGGGCGGCTACAACACCCGCCGCCGCCCCTTATCGACCCGATCTCCGCGCCGCCTCGTCCCCTGTCACCACCTGATCGCCGCAAGTATTAGAGAGCGTGTGGCTGGCATAGTGGCCTTATTATCTGCAGCGTGCCTGGACAGCTTCCCTTCTTGGGGGCTGTGCACGCCAGGGCAGAAAGCCACGAGGCGCGACGCCATTTTGTCGGGTCGCAACGAGCTCGGCGTGGCCGTCGGCAACCAAAGTGCCTCACAGGGTTTCCCTCCTTGGGGACTGAGGCTACCTTAAACGTTAACGCATACCCTGCGATTGCCCTTAGGCTTCCCTTCTTGGGGCTTGGGTCAGTTTCACTCATTGACAGTTGCCCGACTGAAAGGCCTCCGCCATCTTAGGCTTCCCTCCTTGGGGCCTCTTTGCCAGGCCGATTTTGATCAGGCCTGGGAGCTCATACTACCTCTCATTTGACTTCAGAGATCATCATTGCCAATAAGAGTGCTAACACTGGTAGTATTTGTAATAATAAATAACAGATAACAATTAACAATAATAATAATAGTAATAATAATAAGAATATTAATAATAATATAGGAAATAATAACTGTAACAGGGATATAGACTATATTATATAATATAATAACTATAGCAAGGATAATTAGAATAGTATTAGTATTTGGAGAAAAAATAACCCATTGCAATGGCTAGTGATCAGGGTTCTAGGACACAGATGTCACAGTCCAACAGACCATCCCGGGCAGCTGAGAAGGATGCCCATAGACGGCACCAGGCCTTGGAGAAAATAGTGCGAAAGCGCACCAGGGAACACGGGCCTGATTCTCATACCAGACCCTCTTCTTCTATTCGACCTCCAAGCCCACCTCTGGTTGCCCTAGACTTATCCACTCCAACTGCGCAAGGGCCCAGATCCAACCAAAGGCCGGGACCGGCGCCACGTAGCACCCCTGAGGCTACGTTCACACCCACAGCGGCGGGCCTGCGCTCGAGGTCGAGCTCCCAGAGGAAATTCCACCCGGACTGAGGTCATGGATGGAACTGGCACTACAGAGGGCATTGCTGCCGGTGTACAGCAATCTCTCCGCCATCCAACCTCCCATCATTCCAGACTGCATGTCTCTCTCGGGCCGTTCCGTGAGTATGGTGGAACAGCAGTATCACCCAGCACCCCCACAAGGGGAGTTTTGCACACAGGGTACTCAGGACTTGGGGGCCCAGGAGGCTTGGACGGATCAGGAGGCCAGGTCCCTTCACCGATCTTGACCAGGATCTCTCCAAGCGGACCCTCTTGAGAGGGGATGTCCGATGACGAAGGGATTGCCCCCGACCATCCTGTTTTCATGGGACTATTCAAGCCACACTTGTTCAAGTCACTCTTGTTCAAGGCAAAGAATACAGCCCGGCTTGCTAGTCCTCCCCCAGTCCAGTCGCCCGAGTTACAGCAGGAGCCGGGTGACCTGATATTTCATCAACCTACCATCGAATCAGAAACCATCCCAGTCCCTCCCATGTTCACAGACCTGGTGGACAAACAATGGGCCCTCTCTGCCTCTTATCCTCCCCCCACAGGGCATGATAAGAGACTCTATAACCTTGACCCCGAGTTCTCCGGCACCTTAACACCCTCAAGTGGACGCACCCCATAGCTTCCTGGTATCCTCCTCAGTCATCCCAGGGGAGGCAGAGGACGCCTTGAAGGCAGAGGAAAGGAGAGCTGAGATGGCCTTGCGCAGAGCGACGCTTGATGCGTGGGCATTATTATGCCACGGCCTCCTTTTTTACACGTCCTCTCTCAGGTGGTTACACCATCTGAGAGATGTAATTCCGCCATCCAATACTAGGCATCAGGACGCCGCCAAGATCATCGCGGCCGAGTTCTCGCAGACGCCACTTTTAGCGCAGTTAAGTTCTCCTCCCGAGCCATAGCGCCCCAGGTATGCGCCAGGCCTCTTATGGCTTCGCCATTGGCAGGCAGATGCGAGGCACAAATGGAGGCTCGCTTCTGCTCCTATATCCGGGAGAAGTTATTTGGTAAAGCCCTTGATCCTCTTCTTATCGAGACAAAATCGAAGAAGAGGATCCTCCCTGCTCTGAATAGGAGGCCGACTTCCGACCTTCACAGACATTTCGAGGGGCCCCTCTCGCCCCTCCTACCCGGGACAATATCATCCCAGATTCCAGCCAACCAGTACCCAGGGTCAAGGGCAACAGTCGGGCTTCTCCGACTTTGCCGGCGTAATCAGGGGGCAGAATAGACGGAGGTTCCGGGGAACAAGTAATAGAAGCTTCCATCGATCCAAGTGAGGAACAGGATTTGACACCCATAGGGGTCGTTTGAGATTTTTGCCACCAGTGGGAGGCCTCACTCGGATGCCTGGGTGAGGAATACCATCAGGTCTGGTCTGGCCCTTGAGTTCCTCTCCAGTCCACCGCAATTCTTCATGAAGTGTCCCCTCTCCAGGGACCCCACGAAGAGGGCTCTTATGCAATCCGCCATCTCCCACTTGCTGGAAATCAGAGCTATCCAAAAGGTCCCCTTAGATCAGCGGGGCCAGGGTTTTATTCCCACCTCTTCGTGGTCCCGAAGAGTTCGGGGCTGGAGAGCCATCTTGGATCTCAAGCGCCTCAATCGGTTTTAGTTTATCGTAAATTTAAGATGACTACACTACAGTCAATCTTACTAGGCATCAGGGAGGGAGACGTACTCACCTCCATTGATCTTACGGAGGCATACTTGCATATACCGCATTCGCCTTCCCATTACAAATTTCTCCGCGTTTTGTTACGATAACACTCACTACGAGCATGCCGCCTCCCTTTCGACTGGCATTCGCCCCCAGGACCTTTACAAGGTCCTTGGGCGCTGGCCGCTTCCTCAGGAGCAGACCCATCAGGCTTCATTGTTATTTGGATGACATTTTAATCTTAGCTTCATCCATTTCACAGTCCAAAGCAGACTCCTTATCACCATTGACACCCTTCAACGCCATGGGTTTTCCATAAACTGGGACAAGAGCCACCTGACTTCACAACTAGATTAATCCATCTAGGGGCGGTCCTGACACCACACAGGGCACAGTCTTCCTCTCCCCGACAGGCAGGAAAGCATTAGGAAGCTGGTACAGGAGATCAGTTCTCCGGAAGGTGCCCCTCATGCTTCTTTCACAGCTATTGGGGAAAATGATCTCTTGCATATCCATCGCCCCTTGGGCCCGACTGCATGCCAGGGATCTACAGTGGTTTCTGCTGCCTTACCAACGGTCAGGGAGGGACAATTCCATGGCCCGGTTAGGTACCTCCCAGCGCCATCAGATCTTTACGCTGGTGGAGGTGCAGCAATCAAAAAGAGGTTGTCCTTCAGGGATCCACAGAGAGAGGTCGCCACGACGGACGCCAGCCTGTACGGATGGGGGCACACTATCTTCACCACACGGCACAGGGACAGTGGTCTCTTCCAGAGCGGGCACAGGACATCAATTGGTTGGATTATGGTCAGCCCAGCTTGCCCCTCGCGAGTTTCAGATCGGTACTACGCCTCAATCACGGTTGGTGCTCACGGACAATATCACCGGCCAAGGCACACCTGAACAAACAAGGGGCACACATTCCAAACGCCTGATGCGGGAGGCAGAGAAATTGCTTCGTGGGCAGAGAACAGTTTCTTTCCATCAAGGCCGAACACATCTCGGCGTGCCACCACGTGCGAAGGACTGGCTCAGCAGGGCCACGCCGATCAGGTGAATGGCAGCTGCACCCTCATTGTTTCAGGAAGCAGTCCAGAAATTCGCCTTCCTGTGATAGACCTGTTCGCTTCTCTCCCGCAATACACAATTGCCACGCTCATCTTCTCCCCGCAATACACAATTGCCACGCCATCTCCTCTCCGCTATTCGTCCAAGGAGCGGAGAACGTGAACGCACTGCTGCCCTTGGCCGCCAGGTCTACTATATGCCTTTCCTCCGCTTCCAGTGATTCCCGGCTGATCCAACGGGTTCTGGACCAGCATGGAGATTATTGTGGTGGCTCCCCTCACTGGCCCAGAAGGCCGTGGTTCATGGACCTGAGGAGACTGTCCATCCAGGATCCCTGGAGAATTCCACCCTCCAGGTTTCTTTCTCAGGGACCGTCCTCCATCCAGACCCAGCAGTGGCTCAGCCTGGCCGCTTGGAGGTTGAGCGGCAACGCCTGAGGTCAGAGGATATTTCGGCTATTGAGACGAGGCAGCTAGGCGCCCATCCACAGTGCGAAGACAACGCCACCTGGCTCGCTTCTGCAAATGGTGCGCAGTCGGGGTTGTCCCCACCTCTCCTTCTGTGGCTCAACTGTTGGACTTTTTACAGGAGGGGCTGGATAAGGGTCTATCCCCCAACACTCTACGCGCCAGGTGGCGCCCTGGCATCGTTATTTTCTGGGGAGTTTTCTTCATCTCTCAACACCCTAGGATTCGCAGTTTTCATATCCTGATCTAGGTGGGGTCATAACAGGCATGTCAGCTAAAGTTCACAGAAGGTGCCTTTGGCTTGAGGAAAACTGAAATTTTTAGAAAGACCTCTAAGTCACAAGCTACCACTTTTTTTTTTAAATTCATATTTATATGCCGCCCTTCTCCGGAGACTCAGGGCTTACAATTTTTGGGCGCAACCCAATGGCTCAGCAATAGCCTTCATTCCATTGTATATGCCTGCTTATTACTAAGCGGCATTTTTACAAAGTCAGCTTATTGCCCCAACAATCTTGGGTCCTCAATTTACCTAGCCCAAGAGGATGGAAGGCTGAGTGAACCTTGAGCCTGGTAGTTCGAGCCTGCACTAATTGCAGGCAGCTGGAATAAGTGCTAGGCATTTAACAGCCTGCACCACCAAGGCACTTTGGGGTGGGGACAGACAACCCCTCCCAGAATAACTACCGGTACCAATGTTATTGAATGCTTATTATCATCTCGCTTGAACTTAATTTGTGTTTATTTTACCCAGTCCAGATCTTCACAGCATATAGTTGCCTAGTTCATGATTCCATGATTTCTTATCATGTTTTGTGTAGTTTTTAAACAGTATGCTGTGGGGGCACCACTCAGCCCTTTTGGATCCCACTGGATTTCCCATAGATTTTCCATAGATTCAACAACTTCCACCTGGAATGACCCATTCAAGTAAAAACAGTACCAGCATAAAATGATGTCTCCATTTTGAAGATTTGTAGAAGGTTCATAAGAATGTAATGGTTAATGGTACTGAAAGGTTTAACAGGATTTAGAGCAGGGGTCCCCAAACTTGGCAACTTTAAGACTTGTGGACTTCAACTCCCAGAATTCCTCAGCCAGCATAATTCTGGGAGTTGAAGTCCGCAAGTCTTAAAGTTGCCAAGTTTGGAGACCTCTGGTCTAGAGGGCTGTTCTTCCATGAAAGACAGCGTAGATCACATATAAGAACAACAATCAATGCCATTTCTGTCTCACAAATGTGTCTGAATCCCAAGTGAAAACAACCATTTAGAAATAGTCCTTAAAGTTGAATTTCAGGCAGTGAAAAAGTTATTGAGCTGTTAACATTTCTCTCCCATTGGCTCCTGTTTGTCCTACTTACATTTTCTCTATTGTAACAAGGAGTTTTCTGGCAGCTTCTTCTATATCCTTGCTGCTTTTGGATGGCTGACCAGACGTATGCTCAACATCTCTGTGGTTTTCTAAAAGCCAGTTTCCTGCTTGAGCACCATCTGTTCCTATGACAGAACCTACCTTTTTAATACAAACCAAAGCAGGCTCAAAGAGACTAAGAAAAAAGCTTGAAAATCTGCTACTAGTTGCAGTTGGACGTTATGTTCCCACCTGAAATTGTATCTGATGGCATTTGGAAAAAACTTGACTTCTTAAGCCAAATGAAATTTTTGTCATACATCCTTCATTAGTTTTCTTGACTTTTGGGATGACTAGAAGCTTTTGCTAAAAAAAAAAGCACCTGGGGCTATCACGGAGAAGCAGGGATTAATTCATACCCTATAAATCACCCAGAGTGATTTGCCAAAGCAAAACAATATTTTTCTTGAACTGTTACTCCTTCCCACCTTCCTAATTCTAAAATTCTCTGGAAGAGATTTTTTTAGGGAATAATGCTTGTGAGTGAGTACGTGTTTTAAACCTCAGCATTGTTATTCCAATTCTTAATGGAGCCCTATAGAACTGATCATCTGGCATCACTGGAGCTGAAGTTTAAATTTATGGTGTGATTTATACGGGTTAGGGAGAAGTTTTTGTCTGGGGCATGATGACAAAAATAGCTATTTGTGTGGATCTGGCTGGGATGGTTATGTCTGAGGCTGGGATACCCCTACAAAGGACTCTTTCACCCTCCATTTCACAGACTATAACTGAAAATCTCAAGGTCTAGGTGTGGAAGCAGCATGGGTTCTTCAAATACTGAGATCTCAAGCTCTGAAAAAATTTTAACGCTGAAAAGTATTGCTTTGAACTGGGACCAAAAACACAACAGGAGCCAACAAATACAACACAATGCTGGAGTAATATGCTGATAATAATATGTCCCAATTAGTAGTCTTGCAGCTGTATTCTGAACCAATTGCAGTTTCTGGATCATTTTCAAAGGCAGCTCCACATAGCAACATTTTAGAGTGTCCAAAACAGGAGATAATCAGAGCATAAGCCATCAAAGTAAGTATAAGGTTTAAGAATTTGCTACAATGACTGAATTAGTTTATACAGCTTTTATTCTCTTTTTAAGGAAACCTTGATACTAAGCTGATAGAAAGCTATCTTCACTTGTTTTAGAAGTTGGGAAATTCCAGGTGGTGGTTTTCTTTTTCCTTAGAAGGATTTGCTGCAGGTGTTGTGATTGCATTTCTTTTTCTTCTGATGATAATAAAAATTACTGTGGGCTAGAACAGATGCTTTTTGTAAGGAGATTGTCTCTTGATTTTTTTCCTAAATTCTGCCTCTGGCTATGTTGACCGTCTTTTCCATCTCTAGTGAATTTGTCAATTAAAATATATCATTTTTGGCCTTCATGCTATTATCTTATCCTTTTTTAGCTATTCAGCATAAAATAAAATATTAAGCAGATTTTCTGACATCTGATTGGGTTCACATCCAAAAACAATTCATTACTTATGTGTTGGGAAAAGTAATATAAACTAAAGAATTTTAGAATCAGTATCATTTCAGTAATATACTTTATTTGAAGACATTCCAAATATTCAAGAGACTGAAAAAAAATCACATATAATCATAAATAATACTATCAGTGATCCCAAATGCTTGTATTTGGCTGTAATGATACTTGGCTGTAATAATTTCATGTATGCCAAGTATTGTATATTAATTATCTTCTCTTTGAAATAATCCAGTGAACTATGTTAGTATTACTATTTCAGTATTGTTGATTTATCATGAAGATCAGTTCCTTATCATAAATTCAGGAGTTTAAAAAATATTTTACACAGAGCATAGTTTGTGTGGAATTATTGTCATCAGATGTGGTGACAGCTATCAATTTAAGTGGCTTTAAAAGGGGGGGAAATAAGATTAATTAAAAATTGGACTATCTGCTAGTGTACTAATTTCATAATCACATACTTGGAATACTAATTGCAAGGGGACAACAGGGTTGGGGTTAGGGTTCTTTTATGTTGGAAGTGTTATCTTCCCTCATAAGCCACTAAAATTTACCTTTCGAACCCTAAATGTTACCAAGAGAAGCATGGAATATTCATATTCAGATTGTACCTGGGTATTTGTATGAAAATAGAAAGACAAGGAAAAACCTTCTGAATCGCAATGCTTAAAGTCTTGGAAAATGCTTGTAAGGAGCAAATAAAAGTTTTTTCTCTATGTGCACAAAAAACTTGCAGAGCTGCAATTAGAATTGTAAACATCATAAAAGTACTTACATCCTCGCCCAAACAATCAAGTTTTATGCCTACAAAAAAATCCAAGCTTAGAGGCAATTTAGTTATTGTTATTTGAACTGTCTTTTCCCATTACATCTGCCCAACCCACAAGAGCAGGGAGACACACGGTATGTTGCGGATGCCCACTCTTAAAGAGGTCCATCTAGTGCAGTGGTGGCTAACCTTTTTGGGCTTCTGTGCTGAAAATTGCACTTGCATGCCAGCACCCAGAAGGCAATGCATGCGACTCCCTATGCCCCTGCGCATGCGTGCATGATCCTCCCACGCCCCCTTTCCTGCACTGCACATGTGCACGCCTCCCAGCTGATGTTCGGCCTCCCAGAGGCTCGAGGGAAGTCTCTGCAGCCTTTGGAGGCTAAAAAATGGGCCCGTTTCATCACTTCCTGTATTTCTGGAAATACCGGAAGTAACAAAACAGGCCTGTTTTTGGCCTCTAAAGGCTGCAGGGGCTTCCCTCGAGCCTCTGGGAGGCAAAAACCTCAAATGGGCCAAAATCAGCTGGGAGGCATGCATGCAGTGTAGGTAAGTTTGGCTGGGGATGCCACGTGTGACACGAATGCCATAGGTTCGCCATCATGGATCTAGTGGGACCAAGAAGGGCCTTCTCCATGGTAACTCCCTCCCGTGAAACACTATCCCCACAAAAATAAAATTGCCCCCCACCTTGATACCCTTTTGAAAGGCTGTGAAGACATGCTTTTGCCAGCGAGCCTGGGAAAACCAGGGTGATACTGGCCGAATCAAGTGGCCTTTTGAGGACTGTTGGCTCAGTCTCTGATACCTGATAAATCTGTACAAGAAGTTAAGCCATGTGACCTAGATTTAGATTTTCAGAAGAACCAAAATAGAATCTCACAATTTTGGAATGGTAGCCTTTGAAATATACCAATGTCTATTCTTAATTTCTTGTAAAATATCACTCTGTTTCTCACAGAAGACTATTTACCCTCACTTGAGAGACATTAAGCTTATGAGTGTTGATGGGGTGGCAAGGCATTATTCAATGCCATGATCATATCTGCCCTTATGTGGAGGATGTAGTGGAATCAATAATACATGGTGCCATGTATTAATGCCGTCTCCTTTCTTAGTTGCTTGAGCTGCTCTGTGGAAGGGAATGCACTTACTTTGTTAGTGGACAGTTCTTCAGTAATGCTTAAAAAGGCTGAAATATTTTGTTCAGTCATGATGGTTATAAAAAAAAACCCTGGATTTATGTGACTTCCTCTAGTCACTTTCATATTAGAAGTTTCCAACTGGCTCAGAGTATTTCACTATATTACAGTTTTATTGTACATAACAATAAAATTTTGATCTTTGATTTTAACTTTATTGGGCAAAATGTGTCAGGTTTTTGAGGGGATGTCCATTGTATATCAGAATTCAGTATTGTATGAGAGCTATAAATTATTTGTTGTGTTTTAATCTTTTTTCAGTGGTTGCAGGTAAAAAGCAAGCTCAGCTGTAGGAGATTCTACCCTTCCATCCCTCTTCTAAGGTTCTCCCCCCGCCCGACAGTATGTGAAAAATAGTCATGCACTCATAGGCAGTATGTGATTAAAGACTTACTTAGCCTGACCATCATTTAGAAATTCCTTCAGGGTATGTTGAATATCAAGCGTGTGCTCAACTTTAGTCTGGCAGAATTACACCACCATTACACCATCTTTTTATTTTTTACAGTGAAAAAATGTACCCAAATTGTTTTATTTCTTACTGGCAAAAGTAGATAATTGTCTTTAAAAGCCTTAGGCCATTTAGAAAGAACTTCGATGATACAAGAGGCCATTTCCCACAATATAGCTGTATTTCCCAATTCAGACAAGATCCTAGAGATAAAAATGGCACCCTTCCGGTCCTTTGGGTTATTACCTAATGAATGATGATGATGATGATGATGATGATGATGATGGTGGTGGTGGTGATATTATTATTCACCAAAAACTACAGTGTACACAGCAAACGAGATAGCTATGCTGGGTTTCGTATCACAAATCACTAGTTGAACACTTCCCAAGCATTTAGGACTGCATGTTGTATCAGCGAATTATGCGAGCATAATACTTTATATTGCCGCCTATTTGCCCATGGCCACTCAAGGCTACTTACAGAATGTAAAACCATATTTAAAATAAAAAAAATAAAAAACCAGTAAAAACTATCAAAAAGAATCAAATAAATTAATAAAGTACAATAGAACAAAATCTGGAATAAATAAATAAATAAACCTCCCACCCACCCCATCCCGACCACAGCAGATTACACGAGCCATTTGATGGGCTCCATCCCACTCTGGGTTCCCCAGGCCTGCTGACAGAACCAGGTCTTATTATGCAGATGGAATGCTCTTTGATGTAGCAGACTTTTTCATTAGAATGAAAAAACCTTCAGGAAGGTTGGAAGAGCCATTTAGAACAGCAAAGACAGGCTTCAGAGAAAAGAGAGGAAACTTGGAAATCACATTTAGCCTTGGAACAAAGTGTTTTTGTTGTTGTTGTTGTAGTTGTCAGTCAAGTGATCCAGATTAGATAAAACTCTTAAGGCTTCAGTCTTACATCCATGATTTGGAATCAGAGTGCAACAAACTCATTTAAGATTTCCCAAACTTGCCTGAATAGCAGATAGATTTAAGATGCCTCCACACACCCCATCCCTTCCTGGGCAGGTTAAACAGAAACAAATTATCTGCCTGGATAATTTGATCTGCACATTGGCATGTTCCAGGTTCCTTCCTTCAGTTAAATAATGCCATTTATTGAGCACCTTTTCTATGGCAGTCCCTGCCCTCTGGAATTAGGTTCTGCTCAAGATCTGGTTCTTCACTCAGTGGTGAACTAAAGTCCCCTTTTGATTCTGCTTGTTTTCTTGTTAGCACTTTGTTTTCCTGCCAACTTTACTTTTCTTACTATGTCTTGTCCTTTTTAATGTCTTGTTTTAATGTTTTAAATAATTTGCAAGTTGCCCCAAGTCCCTGGAAGTTAGGTGGCATATACATTTAGTAAATAATAATTATATTTCCTCCATTACCATGTTCTCAATCTAAAATGACACCCATTTTAAAGGTAAAGTAAAATTAGAGGAGCAGTAATAGCCTTCTAAGGAAAATACAGAATTTTTAAATAAAGAATACAGAGCTGCAATGTAAGTGTTGCTTCGTAATCTGCGTAATCTTAAGGCAAAGTAAAAAAGAATGCTACCTCTGGTGAAGCCCTGAGCCCAAATTAAATAGGATGCATAGTTTTTAATTATTAGGGGAGGTCTGTCTACCAAAAAAGAAGTTCAAGACCTTTGTAAAAGGGACTACGGTTTTGTTCCTGGGCCTGGGAGTGTGGTGCCATTCCATGTGACTAAACAAGAATGCATGACAAAATGTCTCTTAGGCCCTTGATGATATTGTGATTTATCCTGAGTAGATACTTGTTCTGGGTGCTTATTAAATATATTATCATTTTACTGATGTCACACTATTATTATATTTCATAGGTTTATTTGGGAAAATATTTAGCACAATTTGGCATTTTAACAATATATTTTGAAAGCATTGTTTGCATCCTTTCACAACATCATGCAGTAATATCTGATTATTATGAAGTTGGTTTTTCACAATGTTACTTTGTCTGATTAGAGGATTATAGCTAGGAAATTTTGAGGACTCTCTTTGACATTTAAACAAGAATTGCCTTAATCATGTTCTTATATGCAAGAAGGAATGATTTATGCCTTATAATTAAGTGTGAATACAGAATAATCACAAAACAAATTTAAGATTTTGCTGAGTTCCAGATGACTAGGTGGATATAGTTGTTCAATGAGTTGCATAACACACACAGGAGGAAATAGGTTTTTATTTTATTTTTTACTTCCTAACCTTAATTTCTATTTGTATGCCAACATTAAGCATGTGAATACCAGCAAGGGAAGCCTTATTCAAATTGATACCTGCTAGCCAGAAGGATTATACCATCATTTTGTCATGTACTTTTAAAGATAAAACTCTAACTATGAATTTTGAATCACCTTTGGATAATTACACTCTCTGTGGAATGTTCCTGCAGACAGATGATTATTAGATGCCTTTTCCTTTTCATCTTTCCCCTCATTATCTTCTTTTTATGAGTCTTATCAAACACATACTTATTTGAAAAACAAATATTAACCTTGATCAGAGGAAGTATTAAGGTTAAACATGTTAATTTTGATTATTGTGCATTTAGGAAGCAACTATTGCAATTCTTAGTATAATTCAGGGCATATAGCTTGTTATTTGATTCTAAAATATTAAACAGTGTATGGCGCTAATGCCAAATTCTTTCATTTTCTCAATGTTTCAGGCCACCTTCTCTCCTCATAGGGATATTAGCTATGCTCCTGTGTTTTATGTTTAACTATCCTCAAAGATCAGAGTAACCCAGAACTTGCTCTGTTTTAGAAGATCATTAATGTCTGGCTCTGCAGAGGGCTTTGTGGGATGGTCTTTGTTCCCTTCAAGAACAGTTTGAGATTTAATACACTATGATTTTCATTATTATGAACATAGAAATAACAATAAGTAGAGAAAAATACCCAACTTTGTTTTGATCATTAGGAAATTTCACTTTCCTAATGAATGGGGTATCATTCCTGTTCAATCTCAAGATACCTACAACAGCAGCAGCATTTTTTCTTGAATGTCATGCTGGGGAGATGAAGAACATGTGCCTTGTCTTTGCTTACCTTTTAACACTCTCTTCTATGCATCACCTGGCAGCTTAATTTTTCCAGTTGAACTCAGACAGAGAGAACAGCTTCAAAGACAGTAATATAGCTGGGTAGACTGGGACCTTAATGGAATTATAGGCATCTCCTATGTTAGCTCAAGGATTCTTAAAAGAAGAAAAGTTGAGAATAGCCAACCTTCTGGTAGCTTCAACTATA
>CM019148.1:340893345-341145983 GCA_009733165.1 Naja naja | reverse complement strand
ATGATCTCTTGCATATCCATCAGCCCCTTGGGCCCACTGCATGCCAGGGATCTACAGTGGTTTCTGCTGCCTTACCAACGTCAGGAGGACAATTCCATGGCCCGGTTAGGTACTTCCCAGCCATCAGATCTTTACGCTGGTGGAGCGCAGCAATCAAAAGAGGTTGTCCTTTCAGGGATCCACAGAGAGAGGTCACACGACGCCAGCCTGTACGGATGGGGGCACTATCTTCACCACACGGCACAGGGACAGTGGTCTCTTCCAGAGCGGCACAGGACATCAATTGGTTGGAATTGCGGGCCGGCCGCTTGCCCTACGCAGTTTCAGGATCGGTACTACGCTTCCAATCACGTGTTGGTGCTCACGGACAATATCACCGCCAAGGCACACCTGAACAAACAAGGGGCACACATTCCAAACGTCTGATGCGGGTCAGAGAAATTGCTTCGGTGGCAGAGAACAGTTTCCTTTCCATCAAGGCCGAACACATCTCTGGCGCCACCACGTGCGAGCGGACTGGCTCAGCAGGCCACGCCGATCAGGCGAATGGCAGCTGCACCCTCATTGTTTCAGGAAGCAGTCCAGAAATCGGCCTTCCTGTGATAGACCTGTTCGCCTCTCCCCGCAATACACAATTGCCACGCTTCACCTTTACCCGGTCCAAGGAGCGGAGAACGTGAACGCACTGCTGCCCTTGGCCGTCAGGTCTACTATATGCCTTTCCTCTCCGCTTCCAGTGATTCCCGGCTGATCCAACGGGTTCTGGATAAAGGGCGGAGATTATTGTGGTGGCCCCTCACTGGCCCAGAAGGCGTGGTTCAAGGACCTGAGGAGACTGTCCATCCAGGATCCCTGGAGAATTCCCCCCTCCAGGTTTTCTTTCTCAGGGACCGGTCCTCCATCCAGACCCGCAGTGGCTCAGCCTGGCCGTTTGGAGGTTGGCGGCAACGCCTGAGGTCAGAGGATATTTCGCTAAGGCTATTGAGACGATACAGGCAGCTAGGCTCCATCCACAGTGCGCATTTACAGCGCACCTGGCTCGCCTCTGCAAATGGTGCGCGAAGTCGGGGGTTGTCCCCACCTCTCCTTCTGTGGCTCAACTGTTGGACTTTTTACAGGAGGGGCTGGATAAGGGTCTATCCCCAACACTCTACGCGCCAGGTGGCGGCCCTGGCATCGTTTATTTTCCTTGGGGAGTTTTCTTCAATCTCTCAACACCCTAGGATTCGCAGTTTTGCGAGGTGCCACCAATTTGAGACCACCAGTTGTACACCGTTACCCGACTTGGGACCTACACAAGGTCCTGTCAGCACTCTCAAGGTCCCATTCGAACCCTTGAGGACCATCAGCTTACAGTTACTGACATATAAGATGGCATTTCGGTGGCGATTACGTCAGCACGGAGGATCTCAGAGCTGGCAGCTCTGTCGATTCGCAAAGACCTCTGCGTGTTCCATTCGGACAGGGTAGTCCTCAGGCCCGATCCCACGTTGTTCCTAAAGTCAACTCCTCCTTTCACAGGGCTCAAGAACTGGTCCTTCCAAATTTCTGCCCGATCCGGTCACCGTCTGGAGCGGCAGTGGCACCACCTTGATGTGCGCCGAGCCTTGCGCATTTATATTCAGCGCACTGCAGCATTTAGGAAGACGGAGGCACTTTTCGTCTCGTTTCTCCCCAGGTCCCAAGGTCAAAAGGTGTCTTCCTCCACGATTGGTCGTTGGCTCAGAGCTGCAATAGCGAAATGTTATGGGGCTCATTCGGAGCCAGTACCAGCGGGTATCACGGCCCACTCAACCCGTAGTGCTGCAACATCCGCCTGGGCGACTCAGGCTTCGATAGACGAGATATGCAGGGCGGCCACATGGTCCTCGCCCTCGCCCTTCATACGTAACTATAGGGTTGACCTGTTTGCCTCAGCTGAAGCGGCTTTTGGCAGGAGGGTTTTACAACAGGTGCATAGGGACCGAGAGTAGGATTAGTGCCAGACGGCATCCCTCCCTGTGGGCATCTCTAGCTTTGGTATGTCCCACTTCTGGATGCTCGAGCAGCTCGGGGAGAAAGGGCGTTGGTGCTTACCTGATACGCCCATTCTCCATGAGCTGCGAAGAGCATCCAGCCCCATCCCCTTGTCCGTCTGGGGGGGGGGCATTTTCTCTGCTCCGGCCAAACTCTTTCCTTTTATAGTCGGGTGAAGTGTAAGCGGGTTTGCCGCTGAGTCTTCGCCAAAAAACTGGGGCGTTCAGGGGAGTGACAGGAGGAGCGTCCCAGTATAATTTTGCCCAGCCTGCTTCGCGAGACTCCGAGCACCTCCCACTTCTGGATGCTCTTTGCAGCTCATGGAGAATGGGCGTATCAGGTAAGCACCAACGCCCTTTCTCTCCCATTGGCCCCTGTTTGTCCTACTTACATTTTCTCTATTGTAACAAGGAGTTTTCTGGCAGCTTCTTCTATATCCTTGCTGCTTTTGGATGGCTGACCAGACGTATGCTCAACATCTCTGTGGTTTTCTAAAAGCCAGTTTCCTGCTTGAGCACCATCTGTTCCTATGACAGAACCTACCTTTTTAATACAAACCAAAGCAGGCTCAAAGAGACTAAGAAAAAGCTTGAAAATCTGCTACTAGTTGCAGTTGGACTATGTTCCCACCTGAAATTGTATCTGATGGCATTTGGAAAAAACTTGACTTCTTAAGCCAAATGAAATTTTTGTCATACATCCTTCATTAGTTTTCTTGACTTTTGGGATGACTAGAAGCTTTTGCTAAAAAAAAGCACCTGGGGCTATCACGAGAAGCAGGGAATTAATTCATACCCTATAAATCACCCAGAGTGATTTGCCAAAGCAAAACAATATTTTTCTTGAACTGTTACTCCTTCCCACCTTCCTAATTCTAAAATTCTCTGGAAGAGATTTTTTAGGGAATAATGCTTCTGAGTGAGTATGTGTTTTAAACCTCAGCATTGTTATTCCAATTCTTAATGGAGCCCTATAGAACTGATCATCTGGCATCACTGGAGCTGAAGTTTAAATTTATGGTGTGATTTATACGGGTTAGGGAGAAGTTTTGTCTGGGGCATGATGACAAAAATAGCTATTTGTGTGGATCTGGCTGGGATGGTTATGTCTGAGGCTGGGATACCCCTACAAAGGACTCTTTCACCCTCCATTTCACAGACTATAACTGAAAATCTCAAGGTCTAGGTGTGGAAGCAGCATGGGTTCTTCAAATACTGAGATCTCAAGCTCTGAAAAAATTTTAACGCTGAAAAGTATTGCTTTGAACTGGGACCAAAAAAACACAACAGGAGCCAACAAATACAACACAATGCTGGAGTAATATGCTGATAATAATATGTCCCAATTAGTAGTCTTGCAGCTGTATTCTGAACCAATTGCAGTTTCTGGATCATTTTCAAAGGCAGCTCCACATAGCAACATTTTAGAGTGTCCAAAACAGGAGATAATCAGAGCATAAGCCATCAAAGTAAGTATAAGGTTTAAGAATTTGCTACAATGCCTGAATTAGTTTATACAGCTTTTATTCTCTTTTTAAGGAAACCTTGATACTAAGCTGATAGAAAGCTATCTTCACTTGTTTTAGAAGTTGGGAAATTCCAGGTGGTGGTTTTCTTTTTCCTTAGAAGGATTTGCTGCAGGTGTTGTGATTGCATTTCTTTTTTCTTCTGATGATAATAAAAATTACTGTGGGCTAGAACAGATGCTTTTTTGTAAGGAGATTGTCTCTTGATTTTTTTCCTAAATTCTGCCTCTGGCTATGTTGACCGTCTTTTCCATCTCTAGTGAATTTGTCAATTAAAATATATCATTTTTGGCCTTCATGCTATTATCTTATCCTTTTTTAGCTATTCAGCATAAAATAAAATATTAAGCAGATTTTCTGACATCTGATTGGGTTCACATCCAAAAACAATTCATTACTTATGTGTTGGGAAAAGTAATATAAACTAAAGAATTTTAGAATCAGTATCATTTCAGTAATATACTTTATTTGAAGACATTCCAAATATTCAAGAGACTGAAAAAATCACATATAATCATAAATAATACTATCAGTGATCCTAAATGCTTGTATTTGGCTGTAATGATACTTGGCTGTAATAATTTCATGTATGCCAAGTATTGTATATTAATTATCTTCTCTTTGAAATAATCCAGTGAACTATGTTAGTATTACTATTTCAGTATTGTTGATTTATCATGAAGATCAGTTCCTTATCATAAATTCAGGAGTTTAAAAAATATTTTACACAGAGCATAGTTTGTGTGGAATTATTGTCATCAGATGTGGTGACAGCTATCAATTTAAGTGGCTTTAAAAATGGGGGAAATAAGATTAATTAAAAATTGGACTATCTGCTAGTGTACTAATTTCATAATCACATACTTGGAATACTAATTGCAAGGGGACAACAGGGTTGGGGTTAGGGTTCTTTTATGTTGGAAGTGTTATCTTCCCTCATAAGCCACTAAAATTTACCTTTCGAACCCTAAATGTTACCAAGAGAAGCATGGAATATTCATATTCAGATTGTACCTGGGTATTTGTATGACTTTATCAAATAGAAGACAAGGAAAAACCTTCTGAATCGCAATGCTTAAAGTCTTGGAAAATGCTTGTAAGGAGCAAATAAAAGTTTTTTCTCTATGTGCACAAAAAACTTGCAGAGCTGCAATTAGATTTGTAAACATCGTAAAAGTACTTACATCCGCCCAAACAATCAAGTTTTATGCCTACAAAAAAATCCAAGCTTAGAGGCAATTTAGTTATTGTTATTTGAACTGTCTTTTCCCATTACATCTGCCCAACCCACAAGAGCAGGGAGACACACGGTATGTTATGGATGCCCACTCTTAAAGAGGTCCATCTAGTGCAGTGGTGGCTAACCTTTTGGGCTTCTGTGCTGAAAATTGCACTTGCATGCCAGCACCCAGAAGGCAATGCGACTCCCTATCCCCCTGCAAGATGCGCATGATCCTCCCACGCCCCTTTCCTGCACTGCACACGCCTCCCAGCTGATGTTCGGCCTCCCAGAGGCTCGAGGGAAGTCTCTGCAGCCTTTGGAGGCTAAAAAATGGGCCCGTTTCATCACTTCCTGTATTTCTGGAAATACCGGAAGTAACAAAACAGGCCTGTTTTTGGCCTCTAAAGGCTGCAGGGGCTTCCCTCGAGCCTCTGGGAGGCAGAAAAAGGCCTCAAATGGGCCAAAAATCAGCTGGGAGGCGCATGCATGCGCAGTGTAGGTAAGTTTGGCTGGGGATGCCACGTGTGACACGAATGCCATAGGTTCGCCATCATGGATCTAGTGGGACCAAGAAGGGCCTTCTCCATGGTAACTCCCTCCCGTGAAACATTATCCCCACAGAAATAAAATTGCCCCCCACCTTGATACCCTTTTGAAAGGCTGTGAAGACATGCTTTTGCCAGCGAGCCTGGGAAAACCAGGGTGATACTGAGCGAATCAAGTGGCCTTTTGAGGACTGTTGGCTCAGTCTCTGATACCTGATAAATCTGTACAAGAAGTTAAGCCATGTGACCTAGATTTAGATTTTCAGAAGAACCAAAATAGAATCTCACAATTTTGGAATGGTAGCCTTTGAAATATACCAATGTCTATTCTTAATTTCTTGTAAAATATCACTCTGTTTCTCACAGAAGACTATTTACCCTCACTTGAGAGACATTAAGCTTATGAGTGTTGATGGGGTGGCAAGGCATTATTCAATGCCATGATCATATCTGCCCTTATGTGGAGGATGTAGTGGAATCAATAATACATGGTGCCATGTATTAATGCCGTCTCCTTTCTTAGTTGCTTGAGCTGCTCTGTGGAAGGGAATGCACTTACTTTGTTAGTGGACAGTTCTTCAGTAATGCTTAAAAAGGCTGAAATATTTTGTTCAGTCATGATGGTTATAAAAAAAAACCCTGGATTTATGTGACTTCCTCTAGTCACTTTCATATTAGAAGTTTCCAACTGGCTCAGAGTATTTCACTATATTACAGTTTTATTGTACATAACAATAAAATTTTGATCTTTGATTTTAACTTTATTGGGCAAAATGTGTCAGGTTTTTTGAGGGGGGGATGTCCATTGTATATCAGAATTCAGTATTGTATGAGAGCTATAAATTATTTGTTCTATTTTAATCTTTTTTCAGCAGTTGCAGGTAAAAAGCAAGCTCAGCTGTAGGAGATTCTACCCTTCCATCCCCTCTTCTAAGGTTCTCCCCCCCCCCGCCCCGACAGTATGTGAAAAATAGTCATGCACTCATAGGCAGTATGTGATTAAAGACTTACTTAGCCTGACCATCATTTAGAAATTCCTTCAGGGTATGTTGAATATCAAGCGTGTGCTCAACTTTAGTCTGGCAGAATTACACCACCATTACACCATCTTTTTATTTTTACAGTGAAAAATGTACCCAAATTGTTTTATTTCTTACTGGCAAAAGTAGATAATTGTCTTTAAAAGCCTTAGGCCATTTAGAAAGAACTTCGATGATACAAGAGGCCATTTCCCACAATATAGCTGTATTTCCCAATTCAGACAAGATCCTAGAGATAAAAATGGCACCCTTCCGGTCCTTTGGGTTATTACCTAATAATGATGATGATGATGATGATGATGATGATGATGATGATGATGATGATATTATTATTCACCAAAAACTACAGTGTACACAGCAAGCGAGATAACTATGCTGGGTTTCGTATCACAAATCACTAGTTGAACACTTCCCAAGCATTTAGGACTGCATGTTGTATCAGCTAATTATGCGAGCATAATACTTTATATTGCCGCCTATTTGCCCATGGCCACTCAAGGCTACTTACAGAATGTAAAACCATATTTAAAATAAAAAAATAAAAACCAGTAAAACTATCAAAAGAATCAAATAAATTAATAAAGTACAATAGAACAAAATCTGGAATAAATAAATAAATAAACCTCCCACCCACCCCATCCCGACCACAGCAGATTACACGAGCCATTTGATGGGCTCCATCCCACTCTGGGTTCCCAGGCCTGCTGACAGAACCAGGTCTTATTATGCAGATGGAATGCTCTTTGATGTAGCAGACTTTTTCATTAGAATGAAAAAACCTTCAGGAAGGTTGGAAGAGCCATTCAGAACAGCAAAGACAGGCTTCAGAGAAAAGAGAGGAAACTTGGAAATCACATTTAGCCTTGGAACAAAGTGTTGTTGTTGTCCAAATTAGATAAAACTGTTAAGGCTTCAGTCTTACATCCATGATTTGGAATCAGAGTGCAACAAACTCATTTAAGATTTCCCAAACTTGCCTGAATAGCAGATAGATTTAAGATGCCTCCACACACCCCATCCCTTCCTGGGCAGATTAAACAGAAACAAATTATCTGCCTGGATAATTTGATCTGCACATTGGCATGTTCCAGGTTCCTTCCTTCAGTTAAATAATGCCATTTATTGAGCACCTTTTCTATGGCAGTCCCTGCCCTCTGGAATTAGGTTCTGCTCAAGATCTGGTTCTTCACTCAATGGTGAACTAAAGTCCCCTTTTGATTCTGCTTGTTTTCTTGTTAGCACTTTATTTGTTTTCCTGCCAACTTTACTTTTCTTACTATGTCTTGTCCTTTTTAATGTCTTGTTTTAATGTTTTAAATAATTTGTAAGTTGCCCCAAGTCCCTGGAAGTTAGGTGGCATATACATTTAGTAAATAATAATTATATTTCCTCCATTACCATGTTCTCAATCTAAAATGACACCCATTTTAAAGGTAAAGTAAAATTAGAGGAGCAGTAATAGCCTTCTAAGGAAAATACAGAATTTTTAAATAAAGAATACAGAGCTGCAATGTAAGTGTTGCTTCGTAATCTGTGTGTGGATTAAGGCAAAGTAAAAAAGAATGCTACCTCTGGTGAAGCCCTGAGCCCAAATTAAATAGGATGCATAGTTTTTAATTATTAGGGGAGGTCTGTCTACCAAAAAAGAAGTTCAAGACCTTTGTAAAAGGGACTACGGTTTTGTTCCTGGGCCTGGGAGTGTGGTGCCATTCCATGTGACTAAACAAGAATGCATGACAAAATGTCTCTTAGGCCCTTGATGATATTGTGATTTATCCTGAGTAGATACTTGTTCTGGGTGCTTATTAAATATATTATCATTTTACTGATGTCACACTATTATTATATTTCATAGTTTTATTTGGAAAATATTTAGCACAATTTGGCATTTTAACAATATATTTTGAAAGCATTGTTTGCATCCTTTCACAACATCATGCAGTAATATCTGATTATTATGAAGTTGGTTTTTCACAATGTTACTTTATCTGATTAGAGGATTATAGCTAGGAAATTTTGAGGACTCTCTTTGACATTTAAACAAGAATTGCCTTAATCATATTCTTATATGCAAGAAGGAATGATTTATGCCTTATAATTAAGTGTGAATACAGAATAATCACAAAACAAATTTAAGATTTTGCTGAGTTCCAGATGACTAGGTGGATATAGTTGTTCAATGAGTTGCATAACACACACAGGAGGAAATAGGTTTTATTTTATTTTTACTTCCTAACCTTAATTTCTATTTGTATGCCAACATTAAGCATGTGAATACCAGCAAGGGAAGCCTTATTCAAATTGATACCTGCTAGCCAGAAGGATTATACCATCATTTTGTCATGTACTTTTAAAGATAAAACTCTAACTATGAATTTTGAATCACCTTTGGATAATTACACTCTCTGTGGAATGTTCCTGCAGACAGATGATTATTAGATGCCTTTTCCTTTTCATCTTTCCCCTCATTATCTTCTTTTTATGAGTCTTATCAAACACATACTTATTTGAAAAACAAATATTAACCTTGATCAGAGGAAGTATTAAGGTTAAACATGTTAATTTTGATTATTGTGCATTTAGGAAGCAACTATTGCAATTCTTAGTATAATTCAGGGCATATAGCTTGTTATTTGATTCTAAAATATTAAACAGTGTATGGCGCTAATGCCAAATTCTTTCATTTCTCAATGTTTCAGGCCACCTTCTCTTTCCTCATAGGAATATTAGCTATGCTCCTGTGTTTTATGTTTAACTATCCCTCAAAGATCAGAGTAACCCAGAACTTGCTCTGTTTTTAGAAGATCATTAATGTCTGGCTCTGCAGAGGGCTTTGTGGGATGGTCTTTGTTCCCTTCAAGAACAGTTTGAGATTTAATTCACTATGATTTTTCATTATTATGAACATAGAAATAACAATAAGTAGGTGAGAAAATACCCAACTTTGTTTTGATCATTAGGAAATTTCACTTTCCTAATGAATGGGGTATCATTCCTGTTCAATCTCAAGATACCTACGACAGCAGCAGCACCATTTTCTTGAATGTCATGCTGGGGAGATGAAGAACATGTGCCTTGTCTTTTGCTTACCTTTTTAACACTCTCTTCTATGCATCACCTGGCAGCTTAATTTTTCCAGTTGAACTCAGACAGAGAGAACAGCTTCAAAGACAGTAATATAGCTGGGTAGACTGGGACCTTAATGGAATTATAGGCATCTCCTATGTTAGCTCAAGGATTCTTAAAAAAGAAGAAAAGTTGAGAATAGCCAACCTTCTGGTAGCTTCAACTATATCCAAAAGACCTGACTTGGTGAAGTGATTTCCAATTCCACCATTTGGCCTGTGGCCTAATATATTCAATAAGACCTGCAACATTTATTTACCTAAAAGCAGGGGTGGAATTCTACTGGTTTGGACCGGTTCTATAGAACCGGTTGTTAAGATTCTGCACAGTTTGGAGAACTGGCAAATCGTGCCCCTAGCTGGCCCCACCCCCCCGCCCATCCCTCCCCTCCCCACCCAGTCAGTCCTTATCGCGCATGCATGACTTCATGCGCATGCCCGAAATTGCTGACTGCATTCTCCCCCACCCAGTCACTTAAGGTATTTCTTTTTTTCCCCTTCCTACGATCAGCTGTTCTGACAATCAGCTGTACCGGGATCCCCCTCGCTGTCTTACTGCTTCGCCCAGGAGGCTTCCCTGAGGTCCAGGAGGCCAAAAAACAGAGTGCGGGGTGTGTGTGTGCAAAAAACAAAAAAAAGAAGCCATCCAGTCACATAGCCACACCCACCTAGCCACTCCCACAGAACCGGTAGTAAAAATAATATCCCACCCTGCCTAAAAGGAAAAATATTCCTTTCAAAGATAGATTTTAAAAATGTGTCTATCTCCATTATAATTCCCAGCAAATATAAGACGAATTTCCCATTTTAAATCTAAATTGAGTAAGAGAGAACTAGTCTTTGTTTTGGGTTCTTAAAAATATTCCTACATATTTTTTTTTCCATTCATTTAAATTCAAGTTTAGAGGAAAAGAGAAATCAGTAGAATGTGACTTTTTACACATATTTTATGAGATGGCCAGAAATATGTGTGCATATGGTTTTCTTTATTATACAATCAACTTTCTAATAGTCTGACTGTTCCCTGGCTTTCCATATTTGATCCCAGGGAAGAAATAATGAGGAAATTTTTGTGACTTAGTTTCAGATGGAAGAAAGGGTAGCCAGAGTGGCTTCCAAGTGACATAAATATATATAAACAATGTCTTGTTAGAAGTGCCTTCTACCACTTCTAACAACAAAGTTGAAAAACACCATAAAAAAGAAGAAAGAGTATTGTTATAAGCCACCATGAGTCACTTATTTTGTGAGATGGGAGAAGGAAGGAAGGAAGGAAGGAAGGAAGGAAGGAAAGAAAAAGAAAGCTTTTGAAAAAATGCAGAGCAGGTTTTAACACTTTAGTTGGAACTTGGAACTTTAATACACATTAATATCTATTTAGAAACACATTTAACATGCATTATGTATATCACATGATTCTTCTTCCTCCCCGCTTTCCCACTTCTTAATCCTAGCATTGTAAAGGGTTGTAATTTAACTTCCTTGTCCTGCCTGATGGCTCCTATGGTGTCTGTGTGATCTAATTTTTAGTTATAAAATAAAAGCAAATGAAAATGTTTACTTATTTCTTTTTTTTTCCTTCTCAGCTTTTGTTCATTTTGGCAATTCAATTTATGCACTCTTCAGCCTTGTCAGAATCTGTTATATTGACTTGTCTTTTTAACTTGTTAAGCTAGAAGGCAACTTAGATGTTATCTTGTACAACTCAATTGAAGTCAAAACAAGAGCTAAGCTGATTCAACTGTGAATAGACAAGATGACAAAATTGGTACCATTATATTTTGTCAGGAGAATGCCAGGTTTGTCAGCTTTCAGAATAAAATAGCTTGGTTGATAAGTGCATTTACATTACAGTACTTTCAGGCTGGTTCAACCAGTTTATGTGTGTAAGTTTTTAAAAAATCTAATCAGTTTATATTATAACTAGTAAGCTTAAATTTAATGATAAATCGATAGGAAGCAAATGTTTAGCAGAGAAAAATTATTTTGGTTTCAAAGTTTTATTTCATTAAAAAAAGGAAAAAAGTGCTTTTCTGATTGATTTGTAAGTTTCTTATAAAAAAAGCTGTATTTCACAGTTTTGCTGCTGGTGATTAAATTAAACTGTGTATGGAATTGAAATATTTTAATTTATTGATACAACTAGGTTTTTTTTCCTAAATTTCATCAGTAACTTTTGTCATCTGTTTTATTTTGGGAAGGACATTGGTAAGTTACACTGATTTTACATTTTAAAAAATACAGTAACAAATAATATAATGGCTTTTAGCTTCAGTCCTGAATACATATGTTTTAGTAAGCTTTGTCGGGTTCAGTGATATTAACTTTCATTAACAATCAGTCCTTTCATTAAGCAGCAGAATTTCATTTAGTAGTTAGGAATGATTTCTGAATATTTATAGGTAATATATATCTTTAAATGTGAATTGTAGTTTGATGGACATACAACAGTGAGCATTGCAAGATATATTAAGTAAGGAAGTAGCATTAAAAAACAGGTTGCAGTAACACTTAATTTTTTTAGTATATCTTGCTAAGTAGATAAAAGCTGAGATGGCAGAAGAAAATGTGCAATAGAACATAATAGGGGCATTCTGCCTGCATTCTGTATTGACTTGAATGGCCTTTTCTGGCCTTAGGGAATAAGACAAATATATTATGTCAAATGACTCTTTATGATATTCCATGGGGAAGTGCAAAATCTGATTAGGGCACTGAGCTCATCTTGCTTCTTTGCTCACTGGTGCTGAGAGTGAGGCAAGGCACTCAAAGAGCAGGGTCATCTTTTTCCTGCCCAATCTAATCAAAAAAGAAGAAAATATGATCTATAATAGGTGGGTCACGTCTGAAGAGAAAGATTACCATCTATCTGGGAAGAATGGCTATTGGTTGTTTCTGCTGTTGTCAGGGAGGCATTATCAAAAGAATACATGCCTGCTCCTAACTATGTTAATGCCAGATTGACAAAACATGTATTGTGGTGTCATTTATACAAGGTCTGCCTATTTCTACACATATTGTGGCATCACATGCAAATACAATAAGAGTTCCCTTGTATGCATGGGGGAAGATAGAGAAATAGAGCTCAGATGTTTGAGCTCTGTTTCCGTACCCCGTTGAAGAGATCCCTTCTGTGCAGGGAGATGTTATGACATTCTCCCACAGGATACAGAAACGGAGCTCAGATTCGGCTGGGAGAGGAGTGGACATCCTTTGGCAGCAGCTCTTTTCAGCCAACCTCTAGAGACAAGAGGGAGCCAAACCCCAAGCAGAGAAGAGGGGCAGCATGGGTGCTTCAGACAGGTTGGGAAGGCCTGGTGCAGGCCACACACATGTGTCTCTCCCACAGGAGCTGAAAACCCTGCTTGGCTTTTGGCAAGAAGGATTTTTAGCTCCTGAGCAGAGCTGTTCTGGGTTCTCTCCCCCTCCCCCTGGCACCCCATACGTCTTACCTGACGCTCCGTCCGCTTAATGACCTGCACCTGGGAGTGCTAGAATTGTGATCATTAAGTGAAGCAGCTATGTGGACTGTCATGTGACATTTTGCTTAACAACTACTTCGTTCAACCACTGAGATTCCAGGCTCAATTGTGATTGTAAATCAAGGAACACCTGTATATCCAAATACCAGAAGAAAAGCTAGTGTCTCAATGATCAAGAATGATTTCTGGAAAATGCAGAAACTAGGAAATCATCATAAGAGCTTTCACTTTTATTGCTAGATCATGTTTACTGTGGCTCAGAATTACTGCATGGCCTCAGCCTTCCTGATTGTGTATACTTCCCCTCTTAGAGCCAAAATTAATGACTTTTGCCCAGTTTTGGCTCAAAGGGTATAATTTAATTATGTATTGTAGACTTGCACAACATACTGCCTGCAGCTCCTCCAGTTGCTCCAGTTTTCACCAACATCATCAGCAACATTTTTGCCAGCACTCGTAACCGATTGATGCACCATTGAAGCCCACAATTATTTCTAATTTAAAAACATGGCCCTTTCCCCTCAATGAGACATTATTTTGTCAGTGTCTTCAATAGGCACATCCCCTCCTCAAGCAAAATTCTGATTAACGAAGTGACTATATATGGGGTTTGTGTCAACTGTGGGAACACATGCCTATTATAACATTGGATAAAAGGCTCTGAGTTTTGAATCATTAAGTCTCTCACCCCAATCTAAAAAACAACTGCATTTTTTTTCAATCATGGCGTATTACAGTATCTGAGCACTCACTGGTGAAATGAAACAGCAGAAGGTGCCAATGTTTGTAGCCATGGCAGCCAGCAATTTGCTATTTCATATGTCTGGTGTGACAGAAGCTGCTCTCTTAGAGAGGTCAGGGCATTTACAGTATTAAAAAGGAACATGCCATGAGGAAAACTGTCCTGTATCTCATGTACAACAAAAGATGAGAAGATATAGAGAGAGAGCTGTGGATAAAAAAGAAACACAATTTATACTGTTTTTCTGAAGGCATAAATTGGTAAAGCTGTTAATGTTACCATACATGGGCTGTAAAAATCTGAGTGACTTCTAAATGACCAAAAAGTGTGGATAAAGTTTTTCATATCTATTTACACCATGCAGGGGTCACTCTTTTTTTCTGCTACTCCCATATGGTAGCTTGCCATCCAAAATTTCTGACATACACAGGTACTCTATATTTCAAATCCCTGAAATCTTCAGAAAATCTGCTTTGGCTGCTACTGCTTTGCAAGACAAAAGAAGATGTCTGTGAAAGGCACAGGGTTTTCCCCCCACCCAACCAGTTAGTTGCTTGTTTGGCTAGGGAGGGAAATAGTCTGGGGAAAAAGAATTTTGTTACGGGCACAAATTCTAGCATGTGGACTGCACATTGTATTGAGAAAATAGATAGCAGGGAGGTTTCTTCTGTCTCATAATTCAGTAATGTAACTTATGATTTTATTGGTTTGCTATCCATCATGAGAGTTTGTAATGGGTAAGCTAGGTGTAGGAGTGAACATTCAAAATAAATATATTTGGTTAATTCTGAAAGCCAACAATACATTTGCACAGGTTCTTTGTAACTTTTCTATGTTCTTTTCTATGTTCATATGGACACTCACTTAAAAGTATACGGGCATATAAAGCAAGAAGTTACCAATCACTCTTTACTCTTTCAGTATCGTTGCATTCATTTATTAATCTATTTTTCGGAGTTCTGCATTCTGTTACTTTGTTTAAAAAAAATAGTAATAGCAATAGCACTTAGACTTGTATATCACTCCATAGTGCTCTATGGTACTTTCTGAGCAGTTTACCAATGTCAGCACATTGCCCCCAACAATCAGGGTCCTCATTTTACTGACCTCAGAAGGATGGAAGGCTGAGTCAACCTTGAGCCAGTCAGGCTCGAACTCCTGACAGTGGGAAGAGTTAGCCTGCAATACTGCATTCTAACTAAAAATATAAAAAATTCCTTTTGACCCTACGGATGGGATGTGCCTTCCTCAATCTTGGGTCCTCTACCTGAGACCTGGGAGCTTGAGGGTTCTGAGCAGCATCTTAGCTGTTCCTAGCACTGCACTCCTCAGGACAGAGAACTCTTGATGTCGTTCCTGAGATCTGTTGGAGTCATTCTCCTGGTTTAGGAGTCCCAGCCCCGAGCACTCCTGCCACCATTGGAACTGCTTCCCTGCCCTTTACTTTCCACAAGCCCTCTAGTTCCTCCTTTAGGCTTTGATATTTCTCCAGCTTCTCATACTCCTTTTTCATTTATTTAGTTGTCCTGAGGGCCTGTTCAACACCTTGCTCCTAATTGGAAGAAGAATAGTTACTTCAGGGTATTCTCAGGGGAAGCAGTTTCTTCTACCATGTCAGGACCAACATATTCTGATAATAACATGAATTGGTATAAGCAATGACTGTTACTTTAGAAATGAAAATCCTTTAACATGTTTTTACTGATGTGTAATGATGTGCAAATGCTACTGATTAACCTGTCAGCAATTTATGCTGGAACTGCCTTTTACAAATAGATTGTAAGTTTGCTGTCTAAGGAGCTATACATTTTACACTAAGGTAAACGGCTCTGTGGTAACCAGGGTTAGTGAAGGGTGAATGTGAAAGAGAAGGTGCACCAGAGTAGCCCTGAAAAATATTCTGAAATCCATTTTAAATCAGGTGTTAATTAGTACACTCTGAACTTAGAACACCAAACTATGCAATGGCAGGTAACAGGCAAAGGATATTTGTTAGAGAGAGAAGGCACTGGAGGGAGATTAACATGAAGCCAGTATTAAATCCTGTATTTATATTACAGAACCAAGTTCTATAGTATCTTCAATTTTGAAAGACATGGTCAGAATTCCAAATAGTAGCAATTTGTGGGGTCCTTAATGCTGTATGAACTTGGTTCAGTGGTGAGTTTCAAAGTGGTTTACCACCAATTTGGAGGGGGTGGTGGCTTGGGCATGCTTTGCGCATGCACAGAGGCTTTCCTGCTCACCACCTGCACTCCTGCACTCTCCCTATGACTTCAATAGCTGACGCACGGCAATCTGCTGTGCTGTGCAAAGCAGCTGCACTTCAAAAGCAGGAAATAAAGGTCAGTATGGGAGCCCAGGCGGGCGGGTGGGCCCAGCAGCAGCTCGTCAGAGAGAACTGGTTCAGTCTCAGCTGATCTTCAGAGCTACCAGCTCGGCAAAACTGGACAGAACCGGTAGCATCCCACCTCTGACTTGGTTGTTTCAAGCTCTGCAAGCACCAATCCTGTTCAGTCCTGAGCTACAAATATTCTCTGCCATAGGTAGCAATTTAGTGGTTCTGATGAACACTTTTGTCTGGCGATTGAAGGGGAATATGAATCTGTTTGGATTAGATTCTGAGTCACATTTGATTTAGTGGAATCCATCATAGCCTTTTGGGAGAGTTGGCTCAGTCCCTGGCCATGAGCTTCATGCTATTTTTAAAAGTAGATTTTTACAATTGACCAAAATGCAATTGATGATAGTGATCATTACTTTCAGTTCTATTTCAGCCCTACTTTTCTTTTCACATGGGAATTCCTGGAACTTTAACATTTTGCCTTCTCTGTTCTGCTTCCTTATTGGCATTTCCAAAACTTCACAAATGCTTTGGAAAGTGGACAGTGTAAATCTATGGGATTTATTCCCAGTTTGATTGACATAGAAATACAACCTGTATTTTGAAATTATTTTAAAGAACACTAATGGACAAATCAGTCTTACCAATAAGATAACTAGCAGAGCAGAAATTAGTGATTCTTGCATCTCATCTTCCCCCCTGGCACATTTTGGACAGGGAATATATTTATGTGGGAAGAAAGATTACTTTCCTGTTGAAAATAAACTATTACCGTATTAATTCTTTGATGTTTAAGGACTTGCCTTTCTGTCTTATAAAACAAGACCCTAATATCCAAGGAGTGCAATACTATGCCAGTGTTATAGAGGTATAAGTAACTAATGGAAGCTGTACATTTATCACAAAATGGCAGAAAATCTAAAGTGGGAGAATTGGGTAAAGTGGCTTGCTCCAACATTTAAAAATTATTTTTAATGTATTGAATTCCTTGCCTTGTATGTTAAGGGTGTTTTGCTGTAATTACAAGGCAGAAAAAATTCAGATGTAATCACCACCTACAAAATCACCCCATTACATATTCATGGTTCCAAGTTATATGTGTATCTCAAACGCTTACACATCCTTTGTCTAAATAAACCTTTGAAATATCCATGGAGAGTTTTCTAGTGCATTTAAGATAAGGAAAGAATAAGCACAATTTATTTGATCACTCTAGAAGAGCAATTTCCAACTTTTCTGGCTTTGTAAATTGGTGATGGGGGGAGAAGATGATTCTGCGTGAGTGGTGGGCGTGCATGCGCACAGCTCCATTTGCATGAGGAGTGGGCACATGCGCCTGCCTCTTGCACAAGTGGAACTGCGCGCACTCATCTGCCCACCCTTTTTGCTCACAAATGGAGGTGTGCATGCACTTGCCTGCCACTTCGGCCAGGTTCTGTGGGCTGCGGCCCAGGGTTTAGGGACCCCTGCTCTAGAATGAAGGTTCGGATGTCATCTTCATTGGTTAATCTACAGTATATTACTCCAGAAAAGGATGTTTCCTATAAAATAGGAAACAAGTATTCTTAAGAAAAGTAATTTTATATTTATAGAAAACACAAAAGCATAGCCTTGTTTGATTCCCTTAGGCAATCAACTCAAGAACTTTAATGCAGCTTTCATGAAAACCTCCTTGAAGGCCTGCCAAATTTTATCATTCAGATACAATGTAGCTATGACTTGATTCCCCATAAAGTGGTGACTTCTTACTTACAAGTCCCATTAAAATGTTGAAGAATGACTTGGAAGGAAGCCCAAGTGTGAAGAAGAATTGGGATGGAAGAGGACTAACAATACTTTCAAAAGTTATCTAGACATGCCTTGGAAGTTTAACAGAAACTTTCCTGTTTGAATAAAACAAAAATAATCCAGACTTTCCAGAAGAATTGGATTTTTTTTTTTTAGAAAAGACAACATAGCAGCCAATTTAGTGACTCACCTGACTTCCTCTTCTCTGTTTTTGAATGTGGGAGGAAGCGAAAAAACTTGCAATCCTTAAGGAAGCAGCATGTAGCCATACTGTGGAGAACTTCCTTTTCTAACTATTTTACTTTTTTTTTCATTTTCAAAACACAAATATAATTTTGCTTTCAGATTTTCTGTATTTTACATGTAACATGGATTTGAAAGATGAAGCAGGTATAGCTGTACAATAAAGGCCTCTTCACACATTCAGGTTGCAGTTAGCCAAAGTTTACGTTGTGGAAACATTTGGCTGTCATCTACCACTCGTCTAGATGCCTAGAGGGCCAAAATTAACTTGACAAATTCATTTACGCTGTTCACATATAAAACATGTTGAGAATGGACTGAGAATATAAACTATTGATGCTATCATTAGCTCTGGTTTGGACCAAGCCCCAAGGGTATTTATGTGGCATACATATTTGTCATATTTATGCTGTAGATTTTTAAAACGTACATTTTTAAAACGTAACATTCTAAGTTGTGTATAGATTAGCTAAACCATTAATTTGTTTATCAGAGGTGTTTCTTGCACTTTCTCCTCCCCATATTCTAAAGTTAGGTGGTTTAGCTAATCTTGGCATTTTGTACATGGAATGGTCTCTCCAGGAAAAGAGGGATTTTTTTAAAATTTACATCCTTCCTTGTCTACTAAATGCAGTACTCACAGTAGCTAACAATAACAATAATTATGCAGATAAAAAGAACTGTAACGAAAATATTAAAATCTATTAAAACATAAACTAAAACACCTCAGTATAACTGAAAAATGATTCTAATGATTCTATGTCTTTGGTATCAAGTGAACACTTTTTCACTTCAACCCTCTGCAAAATGTAGAACTTTGAAGAGCAATATATTTTTGTGCCATCTACGTTTTTGTGAGCCAGTTACACTTAATAGAGTGTACAAATTATTAATTCTCAGTAGTATGGCATTATATAAAAAGAGAATAATTTTTGTAAGTCACATTCTGTATTTGAATTGAATTGTTGGTGTTTTTCTCCTTTGGTTTATATATTTCTATTTGCTGGAATGTTATTATTTTTATTTATTGTAATGCCATTCTGAGACTATTTTTATTGAAAAACAGTTGTTATTCATGTTATAAATGAATAATGCAGTTCTTTTATCATTAAAACTAGATTTTTTTCTGGTTGACATGCCAAGATTTTACTATGAAGTAGTTGTTACTGAGCTGTAGTTATGTGACCTTTGTTCATAAATAATTCTTGTCAAAGTATCCTTTTGTTTTCTGTTCTTTGTTTTTCATTTTGTACAGGTTCTGCACGTAAAGCTAGTAGTTCAGCGAATTGTTTTATATTTGAGTTTTACATCCTTTGCTATTGGGCTTCATGCCAAAGTTCAGTATAGAAGCTGCATTGGTGGTGCTTATGGATGACTCGTGGAGTACAGATTGCAATCCTGGTCCTCTTTGAACTCTCAGTGGCTTTCAGGATTACTGACCATCACATCCTTCTGGACTGCCTCTGAGTGATTGAAGGGGGAGGGAATGATTTCACCTTGGTTCTCCATTATTCTAATTAGTGATAGTAGTGATAGATCTGTCCAAAGACTTCTATTTTGTGGACTGCCTTTCAAGTTTGTTGTGGCATAACTTTTCTACATGAAAGCACCAGGAAGCTAATCAGTCTTCAGGAGGCCTGATTTGGTCAATATTGTCCTTGGGCCAATCAGACAACACGGTATTTATTTATTTATTTAGATTTATGTGGCTGTCCATCTCATAGCGACACTGAGCAGCTAACAATGGCCAAACAAACGCATGACGTTAAAAAAGGATACACACACACACACACACACACACACCCTGGAGCACATGTAGGTAGGTCCTCACTGCTTTCTGAAAGGCCAGAAGGGCTAGAGCCAATATATTCTTGGAGGATATAGTGTTCCAAGGGCCTGTTTTCTGGGTCCAGCAAGATGACTTTCTTAAATTGACAGACCCATAGCATGCTTCTCCTGATGGATTTGATGGGACAGATAGAAAGAATTGGGGAGAAGTGGTCCTATAGATGACTTGGTCCCATGCCATAAAATGCTTTGTAAGTATCAACCAGCAGCAATAATTCCATCTGGAAGTATACCAGAAATTAGTGCAGCTCATGGAGAAGATGTAATATGGGCATGCTGATGTGCCCATAGTTAGCCACACTATCACATTTTCAGTTGTGATATTTTGGCCAAAATTGTTTTGTTTTGATTTGTTTTGTATGGCCACCCATCTCATGTAAGTGAGTCTGTGAAAGGCTGGATTAAATCAAATACATGAGAGGTGGTGGAGATCAATAACTGTGGACCCACCTGCTGCCAGGTATGTCATATGGAAGATTGCAACTTGAAATGTAAAAGGAATAAAAAGAGCATGAAGTAAAAAGGAGAAAAAGAAGGGAAAATAGATACATTGAAATGGGACTATGAAATTATGAAAGATGTAATAGAGCTAATAGAGCCACGGTGGCACAGTGGTTAGAGTGCAGTACTGCAGGCTAGTTCTGCTGCCTGCAATTTGGCAGCTCAAATATCACCAGGCCCAAGGTTGCCTCAGCCTTCCATCCTTTCGAGGTTGGTAAAATGAGGACGTGACTGGGGCAATATGCTGACTCTGAAAACCACTTAGAGAGGACTGTAAAGCAATGTGAAGCAGTATGTAAGTCTAGGTGCTATTGCTATTGCTAATAGTTCTGATCTTGTGAATGACATGCAGTGAATGAAAGTTTAAAATTTAATGATAAATATGTTGGAAAATATGAATTGGTGGTCTTCTAAGTTTTACAGTGAGTACATATGAAGGCATGAATTAATAGGTAGCTAATACTTGCATCTTACATTGCAGTAGGTGGAGATAACGGAAGAACCAGAGTTGAATTTGAAGAAAAATATGAAGCATTTTGAATAAATTCAATCCAAAGTACTGGTTTCAAAGTATTGTATTCATTATGGCTTCCCTTCCTTATAGAAGCCAAAGACTGCCTCTTAGAATCATAAAATCTTGAAGGTGCAAAGGACCTTATAAATCATTTAGTTCATCCTCCTGCTCAGTGTAGATTCACTAAAATATCTCTGGCAGAAGACCATCCAATCTGTTTGAAGATCTCCATTGAAGAAGAATTTATAATTTCATTTAGTAGCCTATTTCACTGGTTGACAACTTGCATATTTGTTAAGTTCTTGTTGACATTAACCTGAACTTTATAGTGTTAACTCATTCATTTGTGCTCTTATTTTCTGGGGCAGTAGAGAATAAGTCCATGGCCTCTTTTGAATGACACCCCTTCAGATATTCTCCTCAGTCTCCCCTCATTCATTCTCCCCTGAGCTGCTCCGAGCATCCAGAAGTGGGAGGTGCTCGGTCTCTCGCGAAGCAGGCTGGGCTAAATTCTTACTGGGATGCTCCTCCTCCTGGAACTCCACCCCAACGCTCCAGTTTTTGCTCAGCCTCGATAGCAGGTAGTTGGGTTTGGCCGGAGCAGAAAACCTTTTCTTCAATTCTCCTTAGCTCTCCCTCCTAGCCTTTAGCTTCTCTCGTTCCCGACGGACTTAAATAACATCAGGCCGTCGGGGATCGTTAGACAGGGAGCCAGCGCTCTGAGGCAGCTGCCTCAGAGGCTTATCTTCCCGATCGTTCGCCGGCTGGGAGCGATCAGAGGTTTATCTTCCCGATCGCTCACCGGCTGGGAACGATCAGAAGCTTATCTTCCCAATCGCTCGCCGGCTGGGAGCGATCGCAACAGCGTTACACCATCATTAGCTCCGGAGATCGTGGGCTCGCGGCGGGCGGCGCCCCAAGGCCTCATCTCCGATCAGCAGCTGCAGGAAGGGGTGAATATTTCGCTACTACATCCCACCGCCTCCTTTTCACTCCAACCGAGCGTTGTCAGCGATTACTGCTGTTTGTCCCTGAAAATACCTGTAGCGTGCCGGGGCGGTTTCCCTTTCTGGGGGCCGTGCACGCACAGAGCCCAGGCGGCCACGAGGCGGTGGCGCCATTTTGGAAAGGCCGCATGGAGCGTTTCTTCTTCAGGCTCTTGAGCGCTCCACAGCCCCGCAAGGTTTCCCTTTTTGGGGACTGGGGACACCATCCACCCCCTCCTCTTCATCTATCCTTAGGCTTCCCTTTTTGGAGGCTTGGGTCAGGCCACGTTATTCGACAAGACTATTCTGGCAGCTGTTGGCAGGCCTTCACAGGAGCCTTATCACTCGCAGAGAGCCTCTGGGTTTCACTGTGGCGCAGGCCTCACTGGTCCACAGGCCTATCACATCCGCAGGATAGTAATAGCACTACTACTACTAATAGTAATAACAATAATAATAGCAATAATAATAGTAATATGAATTGTAATTTACTGTTCTATGGTTGTTTACTCGCTATCGGAGTTATGGGCCCTCAGGACTGCGCCCTTGTCCTTGAATTGGCCCATTGGGTTATCGACAGCTTACCTTAATGACGGATCCTGGGATCCCGAGAGGTGGCATGGCGCGACCAAGGGGTTAAATTTTAAATTTAGTATTAAGGGACAACTTTTAAATTTTTTAATTCAGTGTTTTAATGGGATAGGGAGGAGGGAGGGGGTTTACCCTGTGTTGGAAGTTTCTGGTTTATCCAGGCCGGAGAGGGGTCTCGTAGTGGAGGGGCAGGGTGAAGGGGCCACGGGGTCCGCGTTGAGCAGGGAGGGATTAACAATCCCTAGGGCGATCGGTTATGGCAGGAGCAGGCGAGACAGAGGGCCAAATTATGTGCCGGGAGCGCCTCCACTGTTACGGCGGTGGAGTGCTCCGACCCTCAGGTCTCTGCCCGCTCCCCTGGGGTCTTGGGAGGTGTGGTCCCTGGGCTTAGGCTGGTGTACGTAAATGCCAGATCCGTGGCTAATAAGGCCCCCCTCCTCCGTGAACTTATTGAGGAGGAGGCTGCGGATCTGGCATGCATTACGGAGACCTGGCTGGGACCAGAGGGGGGTGTCCCTCTGTGTGATCTCTGTCCCCCAGGTTTCCGGGTGCTGCACCAGCCACGAGCTCAGGGAAGGGGCAGAGGAGTAGCCATTGTTATTAGGGAGACCCTGTTTCCAAAGGAGGTCACTGTCCCGCAGATAGGCAGGTGTGAGTCCCTCCTCTTGAGGTTGGGCCCCGGTGGTCGGTTGGGCCTGTTGCTGACGTACCTTTCCCCCAGCTGCGTTGCAACGGCCCTTCCCGAGCTGCTGGCGCCCTCTCGGGTGGCGGTGGAGTTTCCCAGGCTTATGGTCCTGGGGACTTCAACTTGCCTTCTCTGGGAGTGGCGTCTGGTTTGGCCCGGGAGTTCTTGGCATCCATGGACCCGACCCAGGTGATCCAGGGAGCCACCCATGAGGGGGGGAACATGCTCAACCTGGTTTTTATCTCGGGACAGTGGTGTAGTGATCTGGGGGGTGGATCTCTGGTTGTTTTACCCCTATCATGGTCAGATCACTATCTCCTGAGGCTGGTCTTCCAACTGGCTGCTCCTCGCTGCTGGGATGTGGAGCCGATAGGATGGTTCCACCCCAAGCGCCTGATGGACCCGGAGAGGTTTCAGACGGTCCTGGGGTCCTTGCCCACCTCCCTCGACCACAGCCCGGCCGAGACCCTGGCGGCCGCTTGGCAACAGGCCGCCTCAGCAGCGCTCGACCAGGTTGTCCCCTTGCGGCCTCTTCCTCGCCGCAGACCTTCCTTGGCTCCTTGGTTCTCAGAGGAGCTTCAGGGGATGAAGCGGCGGAGGAGATGCCTGGAGAGCAGATGGAGGACTAGTCGTTCCGAGTCTGACCGTGTCCAGCTAAGAGCCTATATTAGGACTTATCTGGAAGCGATTAGAGCGGCGAGATGTTCTTATTTCTCTGCTCTGATCGCGTCTGCAGATGATCGCCCCGCTGCCCTGTTCAGGGTCACCTGCTCCCTCTTACATTTAGAGGAGAGGGGACCCTTTTTGGGCAGAGCAGAGGAATTTAGTTTACATCTGGCGGATAAGATCAGATTCGGGCCGGCTTGGACTCTGATTAGCAGGGTTTAGATGATGGAGTGGCGACGAGTCTTGTGGATCCTATCTGGGTTGAGTTTGACCCTGTCTCCCTGGATGAAGTGGACAGGATCATGCGGAGGCTGTCTTCCACCATGTGTTTATTGGACCCGTGTCCTTCCTGGTTGGTTTATGCCTCCAGGGAAGTTACACGCGGTTGGCTCCAGGCAGTTGTCAACGCTTCTCTGAGTGAGGGTTTTCCCCGCCTTGAAAGAGGCGGTGGTGAGACCCCTCCTCAAGAAGCCTGCTCTGGACCCAACCGTTTTAAATAACTATCATCCTGTCTCCAACCTTCGCTTTTTAGCGAAGGTTGTTGAGAGCGTGGTGGTTCAGCAGTTTCCACTGTTCCTGGAGGAAACTGATTATCTTGACCTGTACCAATTGGGCTTCAGGCCCGGGCACAGCACCGAGACAGCATTGGTCGCACTGATGGATGATCTCTGGAGGGCTCGGGACAGGGGTTTTTCCTCTGTCCTGGTCCTTTTAGATCTCTCAGCGGCTTTCGATACCATCGACCATGGTATCCTTCTGCAGCGGCTCTGGGGTTGGGAGTGGGGGCACCGTTTTGGTGGTTCTCCTCTTACCTTTCGGACCGCTCGCAGTCGGTGTTGGCAGGGGAGCAGAGGTCGTCCCCGAGGCCCCTCACTTGTGGGGTGCCTCAGGGGGTTCTCTCACCTCTCCTGTTTAATATCTACATGAAACCGCTGGGTGAGATCATCCGTGGTTTTGGGGTGAGGTATCATCAATATGCAGATGATACCCAGCTTTATATCTCCACCCCAGACTGGATCAGTGATGCTCTCTCGGTGATGTCCCGGTGCCTGGAGGCGGTGCAGGCCTGGATGGGGAGTAACAGGCTCCGGCTCAATCCGGCCAAGACCGAGTGGCTGTTCTTACCGGCATCTCGGTGTTCAGTGGAAGTGCCATCTTTGGTCATGGGGGGGAGGTGTTACCCCTGTGGATAGGGCGAGGAATCTGGGCGTCCTCCTGGATGCACAGCTCAATTTGGAGGAGCAAGTGGGGGCTGTGGCCAGGGGGGCTTTTGCCCAGGTTCGGCTGGTTCGCCAGCTTCGCCCTTATCTGAACCGAGATGCCCTTCAAACGGTCACTCATGCACTCGTCACTTCCAGAATCGACTACTGCAATGCTCTCTACATGGGGCTACCCTTGGATCACTCGGAGGTTGCAGCTGGTGCAGCGCGCGTGGCAGTGATGGGGGTATCCCGATACTCCCATGTTACACCCTCCGCGAACTTGCACTGGTTGCCGGTTGCCTTCGGGTGTCCTTCAAGGTGTTAGTAACAACTTATAAAGCCCTAAATGGCTTGGGTCCAGGGTACTGCGGGAACGCCTCCTGCCAGCATCACATTCCCGTGCTCCCACAGGAGGGGCCTCCTGGGAATACCATCGGTTAGGCATTGTCGGCTGGTGGTTTCCAGGGCTAGGGCCTTTTCTGTGGGGTGCCCGCCTATGGAATCAGCTCCCTGTGGATCTTCGTTTGGCCCCTGATCTCCGCTCCTTCGGAGACCTGAAGACTTGGTTGTTTCAGCAGGCCGGCCTGGATTGACCTGGGGGTGGGTTGTTTTAATTGTAATGTTTTTTATTGTAATTTTAATTGTTTTAATGTTTTTAGCAATCTTAGACTTGTTCTGTTTAATATTGTTTTATTGTAAATATTCCTCTTTTTATATGTTCAGCCCTGAGTCCTTAGGGAGAAGGGCTGCACTAAATAATAAATAATAATAATAATAACAACAACAATAATAATAATAGCAAGACTAATAATAGACTAATAATAATAATAATAATAATAATAATAATAATAATAATAAATATATTAGATATTATATCATCAAGGTTCCTCAGGAGGGGGGGGAATTCTAATTAGGTCACGGTACCTTCAGCACAGGACCCTTAGGGGAACCAACCACAGTTGATCTGACAAAATCTCCATACGAGATGGCTAGCGGTCAGGGGTCTCACCCAGTTATACCACACTCTAATAGGCCCTCCCGGGCAGCTGAGAAGGACGCCCACAGACGGCACCAGGCCTTGGAGAAACTGGTGCGAAAACACACCAGGGAGTCTGTGCAAGATCCCCTTCCCCGACCTTCCACCTCCACCCATTCCCCAAGCCCCTCTCTCGTCGCTCTGGATCTATCTATACAAGCCAGACAAAGCATGCCCAGGTCCATCCATCAGGAGGTTCCAGTGCCCGACCTGGCCCCTCATAGGCCCCCTGAGGTGACATTCACTCCCACAGCGGCGGGGTTACGTCCAGATGATGAACTCCCGGACGAAATACCAGCCAAAATGAGATTGTGGATGGCGCTGGCAATACAAAAAAGCTTTGGTGGCTCAGGCTGTAAATGCCTGCTCTTAAGATCCAGCTGTCTTCAATTATTGTAGGCTCGAATCCCACCAGGCTCAAGGTTGACTCAGCCTTCCATCCTCTCGGGGTAGGTAAATTGAGGACCCAAGATTGTTGGGGGCAATAAGCTGACAAAAATGCTAGTAATAAGCAGGCATATACAATGGAATGAAGGCTATTGCTGAGCACATTGGGTTGTGCTCCAAAAATTGTAAGCCACCCTGAGTCTTCGGAGAAGGGCGGCATATAAATGTAATTTAAAAAAAGGCATTGCCTCCGGCATGCAGCAATCTCTTTGTACCAGCCAACCTTCCATTGTACCAGATTGCCTGTCCCTGTCGGGCTGCTCCGTGAGTATTGTGGAACAACAGTATCACCAAGTATCCCCCCAAAGGGAGTTTTCTACCCCTTGCATTCCACCACCACAGGGTATACGGGAGATGGGGGACCAAGGTGACTGGATGGATCAAGAAGCTAGGTCACTTCGCAATCTTGACCAGGACCTTTCTGAAGCGGACCCCCTGGAGAGGGGATGTCCGACGATGAAGGAATTACCCCTGACCATCCAGTTTTTACAGGGCTCTTCAATCCACCCTTATTCAAATCCCTTTTGTTTAAGGTGAAGAACACCACTAGCCTTCCCCCTCCCACAATTCAGTCAGCTGGGTCACAGGAAGAGCCAGATGATCTAATCTTCCATCAACCTGTCACTGAAGCTGAAATTATTCCCATTCCCCATATGTTCACCGACCTAGTCGACAAACAATGGGCCCTATCTGCATCTTACCCTCCCCCGACAGGGTTCAACAAAAGATTCTATAACCTTGCCCCCAAGTTTTCTAGCTCATTAAACACTCCTGAGGTAGATGACCCCATAGCTGCCCTAGTATCTTCTTCAGTTATCCCGGAGGGGGGGGCAGAGGAAGCTCTGACACCAGAGGAAAGGAGGGCTGAAATGGCCTTGCGCAGAGCACACGTTTCTGACGCGTGGGCCATTAGGGCGGCCATGGCCGCCTCTTTCTTTACGAGGTCCTCCCTCAGATGGCTTTGCCATCTGAGAGAAATAATACCAGCTTCCAATACCTGGGCGCATCAAGATGTCGCCAAGATAATTGCGGCTGCCGAGTTTTTGGCAGATGCAACTTTCAACGCTGTGAAGTTTTCCTCTTGTGCCATAGCTTCCCAAGTCTGTGCCAGACGCCTATTGTGGCTCCGTCATTGGCAGGCAGATGCGAGGCACAAATGGAAGCTCACCTCTGCACCTATATCCGGGGAGAAACTATTTGGCAAGGCCCTTGATTCTCTCCTTATTGAGACAAAATCGAAGAAGAGGATTCTCCCCTCTCTGTTTAGGAGGTCGGACTCCCGACCTTCACAGCCATTTCATAGGGGCCCCTCTTGTCCCTCTTACCTGGGACACTACTATTCAAGATTCCATCGGACTCCAATACAGAGTCAGGGGCAACAGTTGGACTCTTCCAACTTTGCCAGCAGAAGCAGACGAGGGGGGCAGAACAGGAGACAGTTCAGGGGAGCTAGTGGCAGGAACTTCCATCGTTCTAAATGATGAGTGGGACCTAATGCCCATAGGGGGCCGCTTAAGGTTCTTTGCTGACCAGTGGGATTCCTCCACCTCCGATGCCTGGGTGAGGAATACCATCAGGTTTGGTTTGGCTCTTGAGTTCCTCTCCAGCCCACCGCACTTCTTCATGAAATGTCCCTTCTCTAGAGACCCCACTAAGAGAGCTCTCATGCAATCTGCCATTTCCCATTTATTGGAGATTCGGCCATTCAAACGGTACCCTTAGATCAACAGGGTCTGGGATTTTATTCCCATCTCTTCATGGTCCCGAAGAGTTCAGGGGGCTGGAGGGCGATTCTAGATCTGAAACGTCTCAACCAGTTTCTGTTGTATCATAAGTTCAAGATGACCACATTACAATCGATCTTACTTGACATCAGGGAGGGGACGCTTACATCTATTGATCTTACAGAAGCATATTTGCATATACCGATTCAGCCTTCCCATTACAAATTTCTTAGGTTTTGTTATAATAACATACATTACGAGTAGGTCGCCCTTCCTTTCAGACTGGCCTCTGCTCCCAGGACCTTCACAAAGGTCCTGGCGGGCCACGCTTTCCTCAGAAGCAGACCCGTTAGGCTTCATTGTTATTTGGATGACATTTTGATTTTATCGTCATCCATTCAGCAGTCCAAAGCAGATTCCCTTATCACCATTTCCACTCTTCAGCATCATGGGTTTTCTATAAATTGGGACAAGAGTTACCTAACCCCCACAACTAGACTAATTCATCTAGGGGCGGTTCTTGATACCACACAGGGCATGGTTTTTCTTTCACCCGACAGGCAGGAAAGTATTAGGAAACTGGTACAGGAAATCAGTACCCTTCAAAGGGTTCCCCTTGTATTGCTATCGCAATTACTGGGGAGATGATTTCTTGTATATCCATAGTTCCTTGGGCCCGCCTGCGTGCCAGGGCTCTGCAGTAGTTCCTACTGCCGTACCAGCAGTTGGGGAGGGACAATTCCAGGGCCCGAGTTATGGTACCATCCAGCGTAGTTAGATCCTTTCACTGGTGGACTGCTGCAACAATCAAAAGGGGTTGTCCTTTCAGGGATCCCCCAAGAGAGACCATCACGACAGACGCCAGCCTGTACGGATGGGGGGCTCATTATCTTCACCACACGGCTCAGGGACAATGGACCATTCCAGAGCTGCACAAGACATCAAGTTGGTTGGAACTGAGGGCTTCACCTCGCCCTGCGCAGTTTTGTTTCAACACTGCGCTCCAACCACCGTGTTGGTGCTCACGGACAATATCATCCAAGGCCCACTTGAACAAACAAGGGGCACACACTCCAAACGCCTAATGCGAGGCAGAGAAATTGCTTCGTGGGGAAAACAACTTCCTCCTCAAAGCCGAGCACATATCGGGCATCACCAATGTGCGGGACTGGCTCAGCAGGGCCACGCCGACCAGGCGAATGGCATCTGCACCCTTCATTGTTTCAGAAAGCAGTCCAGAAATTGGCCTTCCTGTAATAGACCTGTTTGCCTCTCCTCAGCAATTGCAGCTTCATTTCGGTACCGCCCCAAGGAGTGGAGAATGTCAACGCCTCCGCTGCCCTTGGCCCTCAGGGCTCCTATACTTCCCTCCTCTTCCAGTAATTCCCAGGCTGATTCAACGGGTTCTGGAAGAACGGGCGGAGATCTTGGTGGTGGCTCCCCATTGGCCCAGAAGGCCATGGTTTGTGGACCTGAGGAGCTTATCCATCCAAGAACCTTGGAGAATTCCATCGCCCATGATATCTCTCTCTCAGGGCCGGTCCTTCACCCAGACCCGCAATGGTTCAGTCTAGCCATTTGGAGGTTGAGCGGAACGCCTGAGGTCAGAGGACATTTCCGCCAGAGTGATTGATACTATACAAGCTGCTAGGCAACCATCAACTGTGCGATATATAATGCCACTTGGAACATCTTCTGTAAATGGTGCACGGTCAGGGTTGTTCCCACCTCTCCATCGGTAGCACAGCTGTTGGACTTTCTGCAGGAGGGATTAGATAAGGGACTGTCCCCTAACACTTTACGCCGCCAAGTGGCGGCCCTGGCTTCAGTTATATCCTTAGGTGATTTTCGCTCAGTTTCTCAACACCGGGTTCGCAGTTTTCTGCAGGTGCCACCATTTACGCCCACCAGTTGTCCACCGGTACCCAACCTGGGACCTGAACAAAGTTCTGTCAGCACTTTCCAAGGCTCCCCTTGAACCCTTGAGAACCATCAGTCTACAATTCCTGACGAAGATAGTATTTTTGGTCGCGACATTCCTCGGCAAGGAGAATATCAGAGTTGGCAGCCTTATCAACTGCTGTTCTCCACGCAGACAGGGTAGTCCTCAGACCTGATCCTACGCTTGTACCTAAAGTCAATTCTGCCTTCCATAGGCACAGGAACTGGTCCTTCCCATTTCTGTTCTAACCCACTCATCGCCTGGAACAGAATGGCATCATTTGATGTGCGCCAGCATTACGCATATACATACAATGCACGGCGCCCTTCCTCCGAAGACGGAGGCCCTTTTTGTTTCCTTTCTCCCTAGGTCCGAGGGTCACAAAGTGTCTTCTTCCACGATTGGCCGTTGGATCAGGGCCTCAATAGCAAAATCTTATGAAGTTCAATCTATCCCTGTACCAGCGGGCATCACTGCCCACTCAACACATAGTGCGGCAACATCGGCTGCTTGGGCCACTCAGGCCTCGATAGACAAGATCTGCAGGATGGCCACCTGGTCATCTCCTTCGCCCTTCATACGTAACTATAAGGTGGATGTGTTTGCCTCTGCTGAGGCTTCATTTGGCAGAAGGGTCTTACAGCAGGTACATAGGGACCAAGAGTAGATTTGGTGCCAGACGGCATCCCTCCCTGAGGACAACTCCAGCTTTGGTATGTCCCACTTCTGGATGCTCGAGCAGCTCGGGGAGAAAGGGCGATACTACCTGATCGCCCATTCTCCATGAGCTGCTAAGAGCATCCAGCCCCACCCCTTTCCGCCTGGGGGGGTTTGCTCCGGCCAAATGTCTTTTTGTAGATAGGTGAAGCATAGGCAGGTTTGCCACTTTGACTTCGCCAAAACTGGTGCACTGGGGTGGAGTTCCAGGAGGAGGAGCGTCCCAGTAAGAATTTAGCCCAGCCTGCTTTGCGAGAGACCGAGCACCTCCCACTTCTGGATGCTCTTCACAGCTTATGGAGAATGGGCGTATCAGGTAAGTACCAACGCCCTTTTCCTTCAAAAAAAGATGGCCTTTCCAGACCACTTGTACATGCTCATGCACACACACATACATGTATGAAGTAAGACTACAGTATCTTTACTTCTTTCGTTTGAAATAACCTCCCACTGGGTATGTGAATTGTCTCCTTTCTGCTGGTGTACAGGAATGCTATTAACACAGTAGAATGTTTTTATATGTCACATGAACTATGGATGCTGGACTTGGTTCATAGTTTAATTAGTATTAATTTTATATATTTGTCTTATGAATATGTTTATTTTAATGATGTCAGCTACCAGGAGTCATTTTAGAGTATACAAACAAGAAAACAAAATTTGTGCCAGGCAGGAAATTTACAACATTGGAAGATCAGAATGTTTATTTTATATTTCATAACTAAAAAGCAAATGTTGATAATGTAATAGGCTTGAATTATAGAATGCTTTGCATGAAAATGGGAATGAAGGCTGGTTGTTGAATGCTGTAAATAATATACAATTGAGCTGAGGCATTCCTGAAAATAAGTAGAATATTTATTGAGCTAGCAATCAGGAAGAATATGTGATGTCCACTTAGTAGTTCAGTATATTTGTAAATAAAATAAAATACAAATAGAATCTTCAATTAAAAAAGATTTAGTCTGAGATGTTAATGTAGCAGTACACTCTCACATACAAATCCATACTGGATCGGTTAAGAATCTGAATAATTTGCAGTTATTGTTAGATTATATGATGAAAAGTGTGGATCTGAAAGTGATGTATTAAATACAAGACTGATTATGCTTGATAGTTGAACTGGAGGGAATAATTTTACATACTGAGAAACCAATACTTGTTCTAAAACATAAATAAATGCTAGTAGGAGAGTAGTGGATAATATGCAGTATGTAGCAAGTTTATAAAAGAAAAAAAAAAATAGCTGAGCAGAGTATGCTTCTGCCTATTTTGTTAAATACTATTGAAAATTTGGTACATCAATGGAAAATCTCAATGTAGTGGAGATGGGGTACTTATAAAGTGTGTACAGTAAAACAAGAAGAGCTAGAGTCAAGAATGAATGGACGCTGGTTGAATATGGTTTGGAAGCAGAAGTTATTGACTAGTGAAGATAAAGTAGGTTGAGATGGTTTGACCTTTAAAAAGAATGAATGGGGAGTGAATTCCAACACAAATAAATGAAAGAAAAGTGAGTTGGTTAAAAGTAAGGAGAAATTAAGAAAATCGGCATTGGGTAGAGTTGATGGAATTGTTAAAAAAGAGTGGTAAGAAGAGCAAAAGGCAATGTATGGATTCAGTGAGACCAATGATAGAACAATACAGTACAGAGATGTATTAAAACTGTGTCCTCCTTTTTCTTATATTTTGGTCTTCAATTTCTTTTTTATTACCATTTCTTGTTCTTTCATCTGTGCTCTGCATAAAAATTGCTGATATCAAAAGAGTATAGTATATTGGATCTGTATATTCACTTATATGTGTGGCATTTTCAAAATAAAAGAATTAAGTTTATTTCTGCTCTGTATCAAGAACCTAACATTATTTCACTCTTTTTGTTTGTTTGTTTGTGTGTAGACTAAGACCCTTGATCTCAACCCAACTAGCCAAAAAGCTGGCCACAGAAGAGGTATGATATTGATCTGAACTTTATTTCATTCTCGGAATCTAGAGATTTGTCATCACACTTCTCTTTTCAGAATCAGCTTCAGCTTTATGCTAAGCATATTCTAGAGTAGAAGGGCAGAGTTCACATTTCAGTTTTAAATGGCTAGTGATATGATTACTCTGGATTTTGTTATACACTATCTTTTTTCCCTTTATATATCTATTTATAAACTAAGTTTTGGGGGCTAATGACATTAAATAAAAAATATAGCATAATGCAACATATCACAACAGAGTAAAATCTAAACTAATTTAACTACACAGCATTAGACAGGCCAACAAAGCAATTGCGCCCAAATAATCTCTGGAGTTATACAGTTTTGGATGGAAAGTGTAATGGAAGTAACAGCAGAGCAAATGGTCCAAGTCTGACAATGTGGATTTTTCTTGGAAAAGACCTTGTCTTGGGTGAATCCCAGTCAGCAACAGCAGTCTGAGACTCATTCTCATATTATCTTTTCTGTAAAGAAAGTCAATGATTTCTAGGCTGACTAGGTGACATACTTCATTACAATTTAAAGGTAATTTCTTATGGTAACTTATATTAAATGTACACAAAAGTTACAGCAACAGCCTTTGTCACGTTTTGATTTAAATTCTGTGGTTGGAGCATGGAACTACTAGTAATCTGATAGTGATTGCATGTCACTATTTTGAACTGGTATCTCTCCCCTGCCTGAAAATGGCTCATTCCTCAGTGTGAGGATGGATGACAAAATTAATCTTATTTTATGCATGCAACCTTTTGTTAAATTATAGGCTGTTTTTAAGTACTATTGTTGTACAGAACAATAAACAACATCTATTTATTTCAAACCATACGTAATATCTGTGTCTTCATTAGAATCTGTTGGTTGTTGAATATATATTTTTCCCTGCTATGGATGGGGAGCTGCAGTCTGTGGAGCTCCAGAAACCATACATGGTCTTGATTCTTGTGGAGGAAACTCACAGTTGATGTCAGAACCTGCTTGCAAAATTTTATTTCATTTCTGCATCTAACAGGTTTTTTTCCTGAGAAAAGTTTTACGTTTTGCTCATTAGCCAGCAAATAGAGATCAGATTCCCTGTTGGTAGTAGAGATTCTTTTGAACAATGTGATGTACCTCAGCAATGTTCTGTAGATTTCAAATTGCTGGCATTGTATAATAATTTAATGTAGACTGAGTTCTTCTGAACATAAAAAGACGATTTGTACAGTATGGTTTACTCTAGAGATATCAAGACAGATGTTGAACTACAATATTCATCATATGTGACTGTTGGCTGGAATTGAAGGCTAACACATTCTGCATTTTCTTTTACACTAGTTGATGCTCTCTTTCATCAGGTGGTTTGCCAGTTGGTTTCAATTGCTATTCTAATTGAAATATGGCTTTCCAAAATCCCAGGGAAAGTTCTTTCCTAGTCCTATTTTCTAAGATCTTTTGATACCAGGGATTGCAATTGAGATGTTTTGCATTCAAAGCATGCATTGTTCCATTGAAAAGAGGCCCTTCTAATTAAACAGTTTGATGCAAAATTGCATAATGAGTTATTGATTCTCTTTCTAATTACAGCTGAATAATGTTTAATCCATTAGAAGCTATGCATATCATTTTTAATGTTCTGCTTATATAAAAGAGATTTCTTGCATCAGATTGCTTTGGCTAAAGTTAAATTTTACAGAGGCTCGCTTTCTTGCATGTTTAGTTACCTTCATACCATTGTAGCCATATTTTGAAATATCAGAATAACAAACAACAGTAATATTCCTCAAGAAACCTATAATAGCCTTGCTGCATGCACTTGATGTGTCTCCAAATGTGTTGAATTACAATTTCCATCATCTTCCAGCCATATGGCTGTAGCTATTCTGACTGAGTAGAATGGAGTTTATTATCCTCTACATATACTTGGCACAAGCTTGGAGAAGACTGGGATATCACTTTCTTAGGTTGAAGCTTTGATAGGATGACAAAAACAAGTTCTTAATTGGATTTTAAAGGTTTTTTAAAAGATTTTTAAGGAAAGGGTGAAGATTTTTAAAAATATTTTTTCTTCCTTTACAGGCAGTATTTCCAAGTACTCAGACAGAAACTGAAAAGGTTGAAAAATCAGGAACGGTGCTGGTGGAAACTGGGCCAGTATCTTATAATCATGAGGAGGAGGTGGAAGAGGAAGAAATTGAAGAGGAAGAGGATCATTGTGTGAGCGCCCTTAAACTAATGGGAGGAAACGGTAGGCTGTTTAATGTACTTTATGGCCACCCCCCCCCCCAATGGTGGGATTCAAAAATTTGTACTACTGGTTCTGTGGGCGTGGCGTAGTGGGTGTGGCAGGGGAAGGATACTGTAAAATCTCCAGTCAAAGGTGGTATTTGCCGGTTCTCCAAACTACTCAAATTTTCCACTACCGGTTCTCCAGAACTGGTCAGAACCTGCTGAATACCACGTCTGCCCCCCCCTCAAACAAAGAGGATCCCCACTTCCCAAAGGGTCTATAATGGTGACTCACATGAAAATATCTGTATGGCTGCTTCTTCTCTGTCTCTCGCCAGCAAATTCAATTAAAAATCCTGTGGGACTGTTCAGGTCAAATTTATTTATTTTAGTTATATTTATCATATTTAACAACTGGGATGACAATGGAAGGGAGGCAGGTTTTGTTGTATAGAACTTGCTTAACAGATGTATTGGAATGTAGAATATGAACCTTTGGTTTCTATTCTTAACTCTGTACTCCAAATGACTTTTAAAAGTTAATTAAGTGAACAAGGATATAGATTATCAATTAACATTTAATGCTTTTTCATAAATGGATTATAGCCTCTGGTTTTCAAGCATAAATAACAAGCATAAAAGTTCTCCCCAAAGCCAGTAAATAATATTCAGTAGGAGAACTAAGGGTATACCTCTGTTTGAACTACAATGTGATTGTGTATTAAAGCTTTCATTACAACTTAAATATGTACATATAGCCAATGCTTTGATGTGGAATATACTAACTGTGAGATCTGACAATGTCATGGGGAGATGGCTGGGTGGAGTGTTGATTATTTACTGTGTAAGTTTTTCAATACCTTTAAGTTAGCAATGGATGCTGATTTCAACTTTTGTGCAGGAACTATAGAATAATCATAACACATTGGCTTGATTTGAGTGGAAAGAAAGTACATAAACTGTAGGGAGCTCTTTTTCCTTTGGCATATACAATTGTAATTGCATTACCAAAACACTGTGCCCTATATTTGCATGTCTGTATTTGCTGCAAGAAAGTAGTTTGGTTTCAAGTCCCGCAGCATGGCCAGTCATCCCAGTTCAGAGACCCTATCACCTTGAACTTTGCCAGCTCTGTATCTTTTTCTCTCCGTACTGCTCTTTGTGAGGCAGCTACTGGCTACTCAAGGCCTTCCCTGAGTCATGCATGTCCTTCTGTAAATTGTGTGAGGCCTTCTGAAGCCTCACAGGATGGTCATGCATAGTCTCAGGAAGAAGGCCTTGCATAGCCAGCATCAGCCTTGTGAAGGATCAGGCTGAGCTCATCTCATCAGCAGGAGAAAGAAGATGGCAAAGTTCAGCTAGTGGAATCAAGGTAGGAGCATCAGCAGAGTGTAGAGTGGCCAAAAGGGCAGAGATGGGAGAGGGGAAGAAGTGGGAGGTGAAGCATTTCTGTGGTTGTACAGGTAGGTGAGCTACCAAGTGCCCAAATTTTGATCAGATAATTGCAGGGGCACTGCAACCACTATAATTTTGGGAAATAATTTTATATAAAAGGTCAATTTGGTGTAGTGGTTAAAGGCACTGGATGAGAAACTGGGGGACTGTGAGGTTTGCTTAAGGCACAAATCCATCTGGATGATCTTGGCCACTCATTCTCTCTGAGCCCTGATAAGAAAGCAATGGCAAGCTGCTTCTGAAAATCTCGCCAAGAAGACTGCCGGAAATAGTCCAGGCCATCGCTAGAAGTAAACACTGACTCAGGCATTTAAAAAAAATAAGGTTACCACAAGGAATAGATATATTTGAATAACATAAAACTAAAAAATGGCGCCCAATCAGATGGGATGAAAACAAAAAAGAGGTTTCATAAGAGCTTCTAAAGGAGGTAAGTAGGATTAGTTTTTGTAAGATTACATAGCTGGGGATAATAGAAAAATCTGTGAAGTAACTGACCAATATACTTAGGAATTAGTTAGCATAAATAATCCTAATAAAACATTTTGTTAGAACCCTTTACACCTTTAATATATTTGATACTTTACAAGTTATAGTAATTTATTCACTTGGTGACTTAGGTGACCCACTTTTGAGCTTTGGTTCTTTTTGTAGGTTTTATACTCCCCTGCTTATTTGTTTAGTATGCTGGTAGGGACTATTTCTGTGCCCAGAGTGAAATGTCTAGCTTGTGGTAGACTATCTTGTGATGATGTTACTGCATCTAATAATTTTCCTTTGTTTTTAGATTATGGCTGTGATATGGAAGATGACGATGGGTATTAAACCTTTCTGTCTCCAATGGAAATCATGGGAGAAGCGACTAGTAGTAAAAACAATTCTTCCTGCCTTGGAAACAAAGGTTCTGTTTGCTATGGATTCCTGTCAGTTTCCCTTGATCTACAAGCAGGCACTGGAGCTTCACTTTAGAATACTTAAAATGTTTCTGATTCGGATCATGACATAAGAAAAAGATTACCTGAAGCATCAGTTCCAGAGATGAAAGAAGAGCCAAATGGCTACCCAAAGTTCCTTTGGACTTACCATGTCCTGGATTCAATAATATATATTGCTGTAAGAAGGTGTACAAAGAAGGATTATTACAGAATATTAGACTTTTGTGTGAATATATTTGAGACTTGAACATTTTTGAGTTGCACTATTTACATCAATAGCATCCTCAATAGCAGAAGCTTGTTCCTGCAATAACATCCAATGTTTTCATGCTTCAGAAGTGGTGAATCATATCAAAATGGGCAGACAGCTTCCTTTAGAAACAAGTTCAAATGTATTCTTCGTTTGTTGTTAATACTATCCTAGGATCAGAACGTTGCTTGCCTGTATTCTCTATGTCAGAGTGAGACAGCAGTTATATTTCTTGTTTTTAATTCCTTATAAAAAAGTTGCTGTATTAGAATGGAGACCTCATGTGTGTTGCTGTTGTTCAAAGCTTCTTTGCAAGATGAGTTATTTTGTGTTCCAAGAAAATTAAGCTAGGTCTTCCTTCACTGCTACTATTAGAGACGGGGCAAGCAAAGGCTAGGCTGACGACAGAAGGAAGGAAAACTCAACAGATTAATATCCGACACTCTTTTGCTGACTGAGGACCATTTCACAAGCTTTCTGTGCCCCATCCCAGGTTTTATTTTTTAATTTGAAAAACAAGATGATATCTCAGGGCAACTTCTGTCCTCTTGGCAGAAGTGTCAGATTTCTCTCCAAGGAAATGTCTTTGTTTTGTTTTTTTTAAACAAGTAATTTGAACTGTTTTTTTTCTCTTAGATGTAAAGTGATTTTATATTATGTAATGTCATTAAGGATGTATTTATAGCTCAACAGTGGAAGAGGCTCATCTATCACTAGCTGATCAGTTGATCAGTTGGTATAACTAAGCAACCTGAGAAATGTAAAACAGACTAGTGGTTTCCCCACTTAAATTGTGTAAGACAGATTTTTCTTGATTCTCACCCTCCCTGGACTATAAATTAGCTCTGATTCCTCTGATGTTTTTGTACCACTACATTTATTTGTTATTAGAAGCAGAAGCATTAATGACACTTTTCATCTTTTGTTGAACCAATAAGAGTATACCAAGTAGCTTTATGGAAAATAGTTTTTCCTGTTTAAATGAAATACACTCAGTTTTCATGTTGATCTTTATGTTAGCCAAACTACCTCTTTTTGCCGATGCTTAACTGCACCAACTCAAGGTGGGATGGTGCTTTTATTTCACTTGAAGGATGAAGTGGAAACTAATTTTTTTCCTTTGTTTCCAAGACCAGGATCTCAAATGGCAAACTGTGTCTTAATTATACTGCTTCAGTTTGCAAATTGGAATTCCCATGAGGAAATGGCATTCCATGCAAATGATCCTTTCCAGATAGGCAACTTAGCATAGTAGAGAGAAATGCTGGCATTTTTTTTACACAAAGAAGCTTTCAATCAGTGACACTTCACACTTAGACTGGCACACTCCTATGCTTGCAGTCTGCAATGGTTTTGGGCCAGGTGCAGATTTATCACCTTATTAAATTAAACTCAAGGTACTGGTTAAAGGTTAGCAATATGTACAATAAGAAAAAAAATATCCAGTGAGCTATTCTGGTGTGAGGGGCAGTTATCTTGGCACTGAATTACTATATTAGTACTTGTAAAATTACAACTCTTTTTTCGATAATACTTTGTCCAGTTTTACTCTGAAAAAGATTGTTATGGTAACATAATTTATTCATTGCTAGAGGAACAAGCAAAACAAATGCTTTTTTGTAAGCACTGAATTAGGAGTTTGCCAACAATTAGCTTGAGCAGCTGCTGCTTTGCCTTATGGCAGGGATGAGAAACCTGTATCCTTCCAGAAGTTTCTGAACTACAACTTTTGGCAGCCCCAGCCAGCATAGCCAATGATGAGGGATGCTGGAGGCTGACATCCAACACCATCTGGAGGACCACAGGTTTTGCATCTCTGTCTCATGAGTTCATTTGTTTCCAAAGAGGTGTTCCAAAAGAGGTAAAACCTCTGGTCGGTGACTTTACCTCCTCACTGCATTTGAGAAAATGAAAGTCTCTGTATCACAGGGGTCTCCAACCTTGGCAACTTTAACACTTGTGGACTTAAGCTTTGCTGGCTGAGGAATTCTGGGAGTTGAAGTCCACAAATCTTAAAAGTTGCCAGGGTTGGAGACCCCTGCTCTATCAGACTTCTTAGAATAGAAATTGCTACTGCTTCAAAGGAGGTATTATGTTGGCAGAGGGAAAAACACACACATATGAAATGCATAATTTTGGAATCAGTAATGTTTGTGTCCCAGATCAATTTCATAATAATCACATCAGACACCCAACTGTGTCTATGTGGTTGGGTTCTCTATGCAGCCTGGCAAGTTTCTTTTTCAGGTGGACTTACTCATAGCACAGATTGAGCCCATGAAGTTGGCTATGCATTGTAACCTGTTCAATCACAGACCTGGATTGCAAGTTACACAACTGGAAGGGGTGGGCCAGGGGCATCATGGATAAACATGCAATAGACACTTCATAATCAGAGTCTCAGCAGATAAGGGTTGGGCATCACTGTAATCTCATTTATGCATTTTTATTCTTGTTGGGTTGCAAAATAAGTCACAAAAGAAGTAGAATTGGGAGTGAAAACATTCTTGTAGGAGCTTGTAATATTAAACCCTTTATCCTATTTAATTTTCTAATAAAAATGTTGTTTGGAGGAATGTTTATATATGCTTGTTTGCAATTTGTTCTTGGAAGCCAGATCTTTCTTTTGCATCACTGTTCTGTGTTCTCTGTCTTACCATCCAAGCCTCTCATCCTGTTTTTTGGAAGGGTAAAGAAATGAGAGACCCAAGAATTGGTCTTAAATAGTTTTGCCCATTGCATACTAGCATAATTGTTCAGCTGCATAATTTTCCTAAACTGAGCCAATCAATAATATTTATTCAATCAATTAGCAGCAAAAATTTAAAAGAATGAAAACAGTGAAGCAAATAAATACAATAATAAGTGACAACTCACAGAATAAATCTATAGAATTCTGACAGAGAATTCTGACATTCATTATCTCATGTTTTCACTCATCAGATTTAAATGTAATATGCAGTGCTTTGTTGAAAAATGACAGAATAGGTAAAAAGTATGTAGTTGAAAGAAAAAAGCATTTTTGTAACACGTATTTATGTGTTTACTGCAAATGCAACCCTCTTCTGACTTTCATTCACTATCTGCTATTTGCCCACAAATAGCATTTTAATGTTGGGTCTAATAGAAGCAGTAATGTTGCATCTCCTACACTACAGAATTAAACATACAAAAGTGAGAAGGTGGCTTTGGAAGCATTGCATTCCACTATGCCATTCAATTTGGACTTGGGGTTGATTTCTGTCCTTCCCATTTGTTCTACCCTTCCCTGTATATCCTTCACAAAGACTGGAGTTGTTGTAATACCTTCTTACCACCACCACCCCTATCCTCAAGCTTAATTTTCCCAAGAAGAATGAAGAAAGGGAGAAACAGCACTAAGAATCCATTCATTTGAGTATGTGGCCTGATAACTTTTGTTTAAAGCAGTTTTGTTGTGCTGGAGCTACAGCCTTGCTGCCTCCTGCATTAGTTTCTAAATAGGTGATCTAGGATGCAAATATCTGATCTAGCATGCAAAAAAATGGACAAATGCTAAATGGCAGCAAAAGGCGGGATGTTTTTTTTTGTCTCTCTTTGCGACTACCTTTTTGTTATTCAGATGTTTGCTCAGATAGGATAATACCATATTTGTAGATGAAGAGCCAGTTTGGCTTAGCGGTTAAGACATCAGGCTGGAAAGTGGGACACCGTAGATCAAGTTCGGCCTTAGCATGAAAGCCTGGCCCAGTGATTTTGGGCCAGTCACACTCAGCCCAACCCACTTTATAGGGTCGTTGTTGTGGGGAAAATAGGAGGAGGAAGGTGTGCTAGATATGTGTACCTCATGAGAGATTTGTAAAATAATAAAGATGAGATAAAAGTTAATAGCATAAAACAAATGTAAAAATTAGAGACAATATTTGCATTTGCTATTTGTATGCAAATTATACAAATTATATTTATAATTTATTTATTTATTTTTATTTATAATTGGACTTATATGCCGCCCCCTCTCCGCAAGGACTCGGGGCGGCTCACAATTAAAACACAAAAACAGTAAATATTTAAAAAAGAATTAAATCTAAGAAGCCCAATCAATAAAACAATTAAAATGAATTTTAAAAATTAAAAAAACCAGGAGGTCAGTCCAGCCCAGCCTGTTCAAACAACCAGGTCTTCAGATCGTGGCGGAAGGAGTGAAGATCAGGGGCCAAGCGGAGTTCCAAAGGGAGTTGATTCCACAAGGCGGGGGCCGCAACAGAGTAGGCCCTTCCCCGAGGCACCGCCAGCTGACATTGTCTGGCCGAGGAGTCCCCATCTGTGCGCATGCACAGGGCGATCAGTATTTGATATTGACAGGAGACGCTCCCACAAGTACCCCGGACCCAAATTGTAAAGGACTTTGAATGTTAATACCAACACCTTGAATCTCACCCGGAGGGCAACCGGTAACCAATGCAGCTCGCGCAGGAGGGGTGTAACATGGGAGTATCGGGAAACTCTCATCACAACCCGCACAGCCACATTCTGCACCAGCTGAAACCTCCAGATGGTATGCAAGGCCAGTCCTAGATAGAGAGCGTTGCAGTAGTCAAGTCGGGACGTCACAAGTGCATGAGTGATAGTGCGAAGGGCCTCTCGGTCCAGATATGGGCACAGCTGGCGAACCAGCCGGACCTGGGCAAAAGCCCTCCTGGTCACGGCCCCCACCTGCTCCTCCAAACTAGGAATCCAGGAGGACTCCCAGATTCCGAGCCCTGTCCACAGGGGGCAACACCTCTCCCCCTATGACCAAAGATGGAATCAATTGACTGGGCCGAGATGCCTGTACGCACAACCACTCAGTCTTGGCCGGATTGAGCTGTAGTCCGTTCCTGCCCATCCAGATCTGTACCGCATCCAGACACCAGGTCATCATGGAGAGGGCATCACTGATTTGGCTTGGGGTGGAGATATATAACTGGGTATCATCAGCGTACTGGTGATACCTCACCCCAAAGCCACGGATGATCTCGCCCAGCGGCTTCATATAGATGTTGAACAGGAGGGGAGAGAGGACCGACCCCTGAGGAACCTCACAAGTAAGTGCCCTCGGAGCCGACCTCTGCCCTCCTGCCAACACCGATTGTGAACGCCCCGAGAGGTAGGAGGAGAGCCACTGCAAAACAGTGCCCCCCACTCCCAACCCCCCGAGGCGCCGCAACAAGATACCATGGTCTATGGTATCGAAGGCCGCTGAGAGATCTAATAGGACTAGGACAGAGGAAAATCCCCTGTCCCGGGTCCTCCAGAGATCATCCATCAGCGCAACCAATGCTGTCTCAGTGCTGAACCCTGGGCCAGAAGCCCGACTGATACAGATCTAGATAGTCCGCTTCCTCCAGGAAAAGTGGAAACTGCTGAGCCACCACACTCTCAACAACCTTCACCAAAAAGTGAAGGTTGGAGACTGGACAAAAGTTGTTTAAAATGGCTGGGTCCAAAGCAGGCTTCTTCAGGAGCGGTCTCACCACTGCCTCTTTCAGGGCGGCAGGAAAAGACCCCTCCCTCAGCAAGGCATTAACAACTGCCTGGAGCCAGCTGCACGTGGTCTCCCTGGAGGCATATACCATCCAGTAAGGACACGGGTCCAATAAACATGTGGTGGAACTCAGTCGTCGCATAATCCTGTCCACTTCATCCTCAGAAACAGGATCAAACTCAGCCCAGATGACATCGGCCAGACTCTCTGTAACTCCCTCCTCACACCACTGCAAATGAGAGTTCAACCCCTCCCGGATCCAAGCGATCTTATTCAACAGATATTGTCCAAATTCCTCAGCCCTACCCTGCAGAGGGTCCACCTCCGGCTCCCGATGTAAAAGGGAGCACGTGACCCTGAACAGGGCAGCTGGGTGATTATCTGCGGACACTATGAGAGCGGAGAGGTAGGCCCTCCTCACTGCCCTCAAAGCTCCCAGGTAAGTCCTAACATAGGCTCTTAACTGGGTTCGGTCAGATTCGGAACGGGTCAACCTCCATCTGCTCTCTAAACCCCTCCTACGCTGCTTCATCTCCCGGAGCTCCTCTGTAAACCAGGGAGCCACCCGGGATCTGTGGCGAGTGAGGGGACGTAAGGGGACAACCCGGTTGAGGGCCTCCGCGGCAGCCTGCTGCCAAGCAGCCGCCAGCACCTCGGCTGAGCTGCGGACAAGGGAAGTGGGCAGAAACCCCAGCTCTGCCTGGAACCTCTCAGGGTCCATCAGGCATCTGGGGCGGAACCATCTCAGCGGTTCCTCATCCCAGCAGCATAGGGTGGCCTGTTGGAAGACCAGCCATAGGAGATAGTGTTCTGACCATGCAATGGGTTGGATATTAACACTGCCAGCCCCCAGATCACTACACCACCGCTCCGAGACAAAAATAACGTCAAGTGTGTTGCCCCCCTCATGTGTGGGTCCCTGTATTAGCTGGACCAGGCCCATAGCCACCATGGAAGCCATGAACTCCTGGGTCAGACCCGACACCCCCCCCCCAGGGAGGGCAAGTTGAAGTCGCCCAAGACCAAAAGGCCCAGGAACTCCACCTCCACTGCCTAGAGGGCATCGAGGAACCCAGGCAGGGCTGCTGCTACACAGCTGGGGAAAAGGTATGCAAGCAGCAGGCCCAACTGACCTCCAGGCCCCAAACGCAGGAGGAGGGCCTCACACCCGCCTCTCTGCGGAACAGAGACCTCCCTTGGAATCAAGGTCTCCTGAATAACGACAGCCACCCCACCACTCCTACCCTATTATAGCTATTGTGAAGTCAAACAGTTAATTATTGGTATTGGTAGCAGGCAAGGAACAGAGCTGAACCATAGAGATCCTGATGCAAATCACTTCTTTGAAATGCCATTTGAGAGACCTTAACTGGCACTTTTAGGACTTTTCGTTCCAGTGTAAATAGCAGCTCTGGAATAGTGAGAGTTTTCATGAAGATTGTAGCAAGGAAAGAAGTTAGCTTTCCCCTTTCTTCCCCCTGCAATCTGAATCAGCTCTTTTTTAACCCCTTCGCAAAGATCTACTACTTTGTACTTTTAAAAAGTAACCAAAATTTCTTTAATCTCCTATCTAATTTTATCTTGAATTCAGTTCTTTTTTTTTATAAACTGGAGATAATGAAGAGGTTGCAAGGAGGCTGCCAGTTCAACTCCCATTAGATTCATCCAGTCCTATAATGGAAGGTGTACTGTATACCGAAGATGGCTGCTTCATGGGGCCATGCTGTCTGTGTGTGTACATGCATGTGCATGTGTGCTGTTTTTGCTTCCAACATTTGGGGAGCAGACCATTGTCTTGTGAGGGCGGCAAAAAAATGTGGATTTACCTTTACATACTTAAGGTCTTTCCAACCTGCACCAAAGTTTATGATTCATTTAATTTCTTAAGGTCTTTATTTCCATAATTCATTTCTCTTTGATATAATTAAGCTCAGGGAATACACACAGATAAACAGATGCCACTTTCTGATTCTGTGCTTGCTTAGGCAAGAAATAACAGGGAAAGGCACGTGGTACCGTTAAACTTCATCTGCCACTGTGATATTATGCTGAAACATTTTGTGGAATCCCCTTGAAGTAATTTGGATTATAGTCTCATTTCAGATGAAACGTAGGAGTTCAGGGACTGTTGGTTTTAAATTGTGAAATGTGTGTATCTTTCCTCCCTAGTACACATGTTTAAGGCATTCAATTAGGCAAAATATCCCAGCTGCTGAGTTGTGCTTCTGCACCCTGTAACCTTCTTCATTCTTTTGTCACTGAGCCTCTTTAATTCTTCCCTCATCTGGCAGTTCAGCCAATAGGCAGGTGGTAAGCCAGGTGTTTGCTGCATATGCCTGTTTGTAGCAAGCCCTCCCTCAGCATTTTGAGAAGGATGACTCTCTAGAACCCAGCCTTCACATGAGTGGATGTCTGTACACAACCAGTTAAGACTAAATTGTGTGCCATGCGAGTAATGACGGCATCCCAGGGGGGAGGGTTTTTCAGTATAGTTTTAGTATAGCTTTTAATCGGAATTGTTTATGAGACCTTGAGTTTAATTGTTTTTTAATATTTGTATTTTTGTATTATTGTTTTTACTTTGTAAGCCACCCTGAGTCCTTAGGGAGATAGGGCGGCATAGAAATCTATAAATAAATAAATAAATAAATAAATAAATACATACATACATACATACATACATACATACATACATAATATAGAAATCTAGGGTTTAGCAAACGGCACAGAGGGCAAATGTAGGTTATGGCTCAAACATTTGCAAGTATTTGAATCTGTATCCAATCAAACATTCACATTTGGTATCTTGTCTCCATCCTACGTGCTATTTTTCATGGAAGTTACATTCTTTAATACAGGAAGCTTTAAGCAGGAGCACATAGCATTGGTATTCCTACTCATTTTAATTGTAATGTTTGCATTCTCTTTAGACTGTGTGGGAGTTCATCATTTCATGCTGTTTTATGAAATGTTCATTGAAAAATATATGTATTGTGGTTGCTGTCATTTACAAGGCCATTGTATTTAGTATACACAAATTCCAAATAATCAAAAAAGTTCTGCAGCATCCTGGATGGTTCCTGTGATTTACATCACGAACCACACTCCTATTCTTTGTTTCACACACATGCATTATTTATAGATATTTTAAGCCATATGTTACTACATCCTCTTGCAGATGTATCAATATTTGTTTAAAAACCCAAGCATTCATTTTGCTCTTCTTTTTCAAAATAGGCATTGTTCTACTGAATGCAGAAAAGAAGTAAGAAATAGACAAAGAAATTCAAGATGTACAATAAGCAAAATGAAATAGGTAAAAATAAGTTACAGTACATCAACACCATTAGTTACGTCTACAATTTATCTGGCTTTGAAAATTACCTTTGTTTCCATCATATCAACACACCATTTCATACAGTTCTTTTTATCCTTTACAATTTTCAGCTGTCTAAGAATCTCATAAACTTCAGTCAGCCCCAAATTCATCCTTTATTTCTAAATGACAAAATCATTTCAATATACTTTTTTTCATACTGATCACCCGCATTAGGTATCCATTCATTTGTAATCTTCTTACTTTATAATGCAGAATAATTCCATTCCCATAGTATTTAGCTTCTATGTTTCTCTTGACATTCCCAACTCTCACTTCCATGTATAAAATAAACAGTCATGCCTAGGAAGATCTTTGTGCAAATTCATCTTTAGGTCAATTGTGCTTGTTGCTGGATCAGGAGACCATATTTACAATCATTCATGCCCTCTTTGGATTATTGCAACATACTTTACATGGGGTTACCATTAAAGATCACTCAGAAGTTACAGATGGGCCAGAATGCATCTTAGTAGGCCCATGTAACATCTCTACTGCAAGAACTACACTGGTTACTAGGAGAATCCAGTTGCACTTCAAAGTGCTGATGGTCATGACATCATATCTGTACATCTGGTGTCATGTATAAGATCCAGTAAATCTGGTGTACTCCACTGGGTTGCTGGGGGTTTGCAAGGGTTTGAGAGAGCCCCTAGCTAAGATTCTGTACAGTTCAAGAATCCCCAAATCCCACTCCGGGCTGGCCCACCCCACCTCTCCTAGGAGTCCCCACGTGGCCCATTTTGGATGCAGGTAAGTGCAGGGCACGTGTGACAGCTCTGAGAAGGCGAAAAATGGGCCTTCCGGAAGTTCGGGAAGGCCATAAATGGGCCTGTTTCTGGCCTCCAGAGGGCCTCCGGAGGCTGGGGAGGCCATTTTCACCCTCCTGGAAGCTCAAAGAAAGCCTCTGGAGCCCGGGGAGGGCAAAAAAACCCTGCTGTGGTGCAGGAGGCCAACTAGGCCTAGTCCACCATGGCCATGCCCACCCAGCAATTGGGCACAGAACCCTTTGCTAACATTTTTGAACCCACCCCTGCTACAGGTCCCATCAGTTCAACAGTGCCACCTTATAGGACTGAGGAAGCATTCTTCTGTATCAGTACCTTTTCTATGGAAAAGCATTCTCCATGATGTTAATTGGCTGGTCTTTAAGACATCTCTAACGATCTGCTTTCTTCTCTAATCCAGGATATTATTATATGAGCCTGTTAGGGGTAAGAATTGTCTCCCTTAGGGTATATTTTACTTCTTTTTGTTTTATTTTCCTGAATTTCACGTTCTTTAAACTTGATGGCCAGACATGCTTGGCAAGTGAGTGGCCATATACATTGAATTAATAAATTTAGATTTTCAACCAATAATACAACAATACATGAACATGTCTTCAGTCACCACCTTTAATTTTATCACATGCATTTGTCACACACACACACACACACACACACATACATTCTCCATAAGCACATCAAACAATTAAGGGGTCATCACATATCCTTGTCTTTTTCCCTGCTCAGTGCACTAAGCATTCCATTTATTCTCATGCATGCTTTATTTCCATCACATATTGCTGCTCTTGCATTCCATAACCCACCATCTACTCTATGTACACAAAACAGCCTACAATTCAAGTCCATTCACTTTATCCCATGATTTCTCTGAATGAACAAACATTTCACGTTCATATATTTCCAATTGATCTGAAGAAGACCAAACATCTGGTCTGCATAAAATTACATTGCACTTTTACTCAGTTTGTTCTATGCCGCCTCTTATATCCTTTCAATGAGAGTTCTGCCAAACATGTTCCCAAGCACATTTTGCAAACTCTCCCCTTGTAATTTTTGCTTTCACTCTGAAACCATTCTCTTTGTATAGAAGAATAATAGCAACATTCTTCCAACTTTTAATTCCATTCAATCTGCCAGAGATCCCTTATTAGTCTTCTTCATCTACTTCCAAATGGTTTTTTCCCACCAAAATTACATTTTCTTTGTATTAAAATCTTAAACCATTCCTTGCTCTTTTATACTACATTCTTTGGATCATCTTTTTTTTAAATCTGTCATCTATTTTTTGATCAAACATTTTCTTACATTCATTTTCTGAATCCACAGCTTCCTTCATTTTAGCATCCCACCAAAGTGCCTTTGTTATACTGTTTGTTGATGTAGCTCTTCTGTGGTGCTCTATAATTCTATATAACAGTGTTTCTCACTGTTATGTTTGTCACTTGAAGATAGGTGGACTTCAATTCCAAGAATTCCCCAGTCAGCATGGCTGGCTGGGGAATTCTAGAAGTGGAAGTCCACCCATCCACAAGTGGCCAAGGTTGAGAATCACTACTATATAATGTTTCAAGCAATCTTCCACATCCATTTACCATGTGTATATTTTCTGTTCATTCTACTGTCAGTTATGTGCTTTTCTCATACACAATTGTTATAGCCTCTTCCTGCAGTCACTCTACTTTCATTGTGGCACAGTGGTTAGAGTGCTGTACCGCAGGTCACTTCTGCTGACTATCAACTGTTCAAATCCCACCAGGCTCAAGGTTGACTCAGCCTTCCATCCTTCCAAGGTGGGTAAAATGAGGACCCAGATTGTTGGGGGCAGTATGCTGACTCTGTAAACCACTTAGAGAGGGCTGTAAAGCACTATAAAGTGGTGTATAAGTCTAAGTGCTATTGCTATTTCTTTTTTTATTTTCTTTCCTGTCCATTTCCCCATGTTTACAGTTAACACCCCACCCCATGGATCACCCCACATCATCCTTGTACTCTTAATTATCTCAATCTTTCATCATATATTTTCAGATGAACCATGCTTTCATTTTTATATTGATTTTTTTTGCACTGTGTACACATAATTAGGCTTACACTTAAACCACATATTCAAAACAGAATAATGCTAAGCAGATTCTCAACAGTCATCATTTACCTTCATTCCTGGCTTTTTGAATGGCCCAATCACTTTTTCTGTATTTTCTTGTCTCATTCTCACCCATCCATTCATGTCACCTAGCAAAATAATTTTAAACTATGACATGCTTCTCATTTTTTAAAAGCAGCAATCCTCAACCTTTACTGCTTGGTGGCCCAGTTGGGGTGTGTGTGTGCAAGGCAGAGGGGAACCAGCCCACATGTGCATGAACCAGCCCTCCATTTGTACAGTTTGAGCTCATGTGTGCTGGCCCACTGTTTGAGCAATTGGAGCTGCGTGCCCACACATGCACTGGTCAGCTGCTCATGTGGCCTGGTTCCAAACGAGCCATGGCCCAGTAGTGAGCTGCAGGCCAGGGGTTGGGGAGTCATGATTTAAAGGAACAAAAGCTTTCTTGAACGTTACCATTTATTCATTTAAATTCCAAGTTGCAATCTCCCATATGCCACTGTCATCACCGGATCGTCCCATTGACACTGACCTCCGCCACCCATTGTGGCGTAGGTCCATCAAGTCTTTCATGTAAACTCATGTCTGTGGCCCATGTTGCATTCTGTGCTAATGGTAAGGACAATGTGTCGGTTTTGACACATTTTGATCAGTATACCACAAGAATAATCATGGAAGCTCACATGTTATTCTATGCTGCCCAGAATCATGCAAATCATGGTAAAGGAATACACAATTTCTATGTAGTTCTGAATAGGATCTCTAGGGACGATCCTATAAGCTACCAACTATTAGGGGTATATGCCGAGTATTGATATACATTGGCTCATTTTTTAAAAAATGGTTATTAACTTTTTTGTGACTCGGTGATGTACAAAGATTCCTTGTATAGCTATTTTACTACTATCAAAGAAGGCATGTCTAATCCGTGAAGAACGTTTGTATTTTTGGGGAAGTTGGATATTTTTTCCCCTTGAACAATACACAAAATGGCATTTTTCTAGTGACCTGATTATACCAGAAAGCAGAGATTATGTTAAACATGATTGTCATCCTTCGTTATATATAAAAATGGAATCTTTTTTTTTTACTACATTGGGGCTTCTAGTTGTAGATTCTGGTAGGATCGAAGCTGGTAAGTGGATAACTAAGAATGGCAACCTCAAGGTCTCAGGCTGTAAAATTTAGACATAATTCACAGACAGTTCTTCTAGTATTAGTCCTCAAAATCAGCACCCTTGCTTTCTTAATTCAAATAAAGAAGGTCTGAGGTTCAGTCTAAGACAGATGTAAATAAGCTAGGAAAATCTCTTGCTTTGGGAGACCTGCCATAAATATTCATAGTACCAGGATCAGTGAACCAACACTTTAATTAGGTATAAGGGTGGAGTAAAAGCATGTATTTTACCGTATACAGTAGTTTCTATCGCAGCAACTTTTCTATGTGTCAGGAGCCATGGGAAACTGAACTCCCTTATGGTTCTCAATGCCTGCGATAGAAGTAATCATGGCATAGTGAAAACCTTGATGTAATGCTCCTTTTTTCTTAGGGGAGGAAGGAAGTACCAAGGCATTAGCATGACTAATTAAAATCTTCTAAAATATTATTGTGCAGTGGTGACCTGATGTTCTGATATTTGCATGCTATTCATCTGCAACTAATTTATCTCACTCTGTTGTGGTGGTTAGAGCGAGAGATAGAGTGAATTAAACATCTGTTGAAATGCACAAAATGAATATATCAGCTATAAGGGTGTGGTGCCCCCAAATACCTTAATAGAACATATGCTGATGCTTCCTGTAAAACCTTGCTCGTGGAAAACATTACTATTTTTAGCCATGTGGGGAATAAATCTTCTAGGCTTCCCCTCTTTTATCTACAAAGCCACTTTCCAATACCACTTCTCACCATAGAATAGTTAATGTTGATAATAATGATGACAAATTGCTTTGCCTTTAAAAAGAGATGTGTTATCGTTTACACATGTGGCCTTAAAAAAAGGAGCCGTGCATAAAGAATCTGTAAAAGGAGATATGAACATAATGGAAGTTTTCACAACCAGTTATCTTAAAGTTCCAATATTCAATCTATGCACCATCATAGCTTACATCAATTACCTAAAATGTACTGTGGTTTCCTTCAAATATGTTGGTGTAGAACTCTCATCATTTCCTCCTAATACACTACAGCAGAGTGTCTCAACCTCACCATGCCGAGTGGGGAATTCAGGGAGTTTAAGTCTACATATCTTAACACAAAAGTGCTTTTTCAAAAGGCAACTGGACTTACTTAGGGGGGGGGTTCCCCTTGAAAACATTTCGCTTCTCATCCATGAAGCTTCTTCAGTTCCCCACCATTCAGTCAGAACTGAAGAAGCTTCTTGGATGAGAAGTGAAATGTTTTCAAGGGAAAAACCCACAAGAAAGTCCAGTTGCCTTTTGAAAAAGCACTTTTGAGACAAACACGATCTAGATGATTGAGAATCTCCATAGACATACATCTTTTTAAGTTTTAACATTGCTGAAGTTGTAGAGCTGAAGTTTGTAGAGCTGGTTAATAAGTGTAGTGCCAACACCAGAGGAAGATAGGTTCCTCTGTCCTAATGATGTTGCAGAGATGCTCAAAGGATACTTCTCTTTATTCTTTAAGGGCAATTTTTTTAAAATTACATTTATATGCCGCCCTTCTCTGAAGACTCAGGGCGGCTTACAATTTTTGGGATACAACCCAGTGTGCTCAGCAATAGCCTTCATTCCATTGTATATGCCTGCTTATTACTAAGCGGCATTTTGACAAGGTCAGCTAATTGCCCCCAACAATCTTGGGTCCTCAGTTTACCTACCCCAAGAGGATGGAAGGCTGAGTCAACCTTGAGCCTGGTGGGATTCGAGCCTGCAGTAATTGCAGGCAGCTGGAACTTAAGTGCTAGGTATTTAACAGCCTGCACCACCAAGACCCAATTGTCCAAAGTGCCTTTATACTTTTTCAGTAAGTAGCCACTCTAGGGGAAAAAAAGATACTTTTAGCTGACACAATTGTGATCTGTTGAAATTAAAGTGCGCCCCCCATTCTTTTGTCTGATGAGATAAAATACCTATAACATCCTGACTACCTCCTCTGCAGAAGTATGGAATCAATGCCAAATAAAGGTTATTAAACACATCCCTTAGAATATGAAGGAAATAAGAGAAAATGAGATGCTGTGTATCAAGACAGCTGTCTAGACAAAATATTATACTTGTCAGTAGAAGCTGTGCAGGACCTTGGGCTGAACCACCCTTAGTCCTGCCAAACATCCAGAAATGGAGCCAGGTGTTCTGTCCATATGCCATGGACCCAACTCTAATGTAGATGTAAGTCCCATTAAATCTGGAAGAATTTACTCGTAGAGTAGCAGTCCATGTCTCTGGCCTAGGTCAATATAAATTGCATATTTTTTGTAGTTCTTAGAATCATAAGGCTGGAAGGGACTTCAGGTATCTTCTAGTCCAGGGTGTCAAACTCGATTTCATTGAGGGCTGCATCAGAGTTGTGACTGACCTCGGGGGGCTGGGGTGGGCATGGCCAGGGTGGGCATTGCCAGCTTGATGTCACTCATGTTGGGGGCCCCTGTGATGGCTTGAGTGCTCTGCCAGCAAAAACGGGCTCCCGAGCTCCATTTTTTGCTGCGACAGCCTCCTGCAATCCTCTGCCAGCAAAAACGGCCCTCCTGAACTCCGTTTTTGCTGGCAAAGGCACCATGGGCTGATCCTTTGCTGTTTCCAGGGCAGCCCCATGGGCCAGATCTAAGCACCTTGTGGGCCAGATTTGCCCCCCAAGCCTTGAGTTTGACATCCCAGTTCTAGTCCACATCATGCATCTGATATTAACACAGTTGAGAAAGTCCAGAAATATTTCACAAGAAGAGTTCTATACTCCTCTACTTGTTGCAGAATACCTTATGCCACCAGACTTGAAATTCTAGGCCTAGAAAACCTAGAACTACACCACCTTCGGTCCGATCTAAGTATAGTATATAAAATCATACATTGCAATGTCCTACCTGTGTGAGAGCCTCTCAAATATTAGAAGAGAGTCATCATGTTCCCCCTAATCCTTTTCTTCAATAGGCTACACATATCTAGCCCTCTCAACTGTTTGTTGTACAATATAGTCTACAGGCTGTTTATCATCTTTGTTGCTCCTCTCTGCATACTTTCCAAGGTCTCAACGTCTTTTTTATATTATGGTGTCCAGAACTGGGTGCAGTATTCCAGTTTGGTATAAAACAGTACTATCACTCCTCATCTTGGTGCTATCACTCTCTTGATGCAGCCTAGGACATTTTTTGGGCAACTGCAGCACACTTCTGGCTCATACTTACGTGATGGTCCCTTAGGACACCTAGATCTCTCTCACAGTTACCAGATGAGCCAGATACCATCTATTCCAGTGATGGCTAACCTTTTCGGCACCAAGTGCCCAAAGCGTGTGTGTAAGCACCCCCAAAACACAATGCGTGCAAGTCCCCCATGCATGCGTGCATGTCCCCTGTGCATTCACCCACCCCGCCCTGCATGCACCCTGCCTTCTGTGCATACGCGGCAAAGACCCGAAGACCAGCTGGCCGGTGGGAGGTGCAGATGCATGCATGGCAGAGCTGAGCTGGGGCAATGGCTCGCATGCCCACAGAGAGGGCTCTATGTACCACTTCTGGCACATGTGCCATAGGTTTGCCATCATGGATCTGTTCTATACCTATGCATTTGGGTGTTGTTTTTTTCTGCCTAAGTGCAGGAACTTTCTTTTCTAACCAGTGAAGGCCTTTATTATTCAGGCAGCCATGAAGGCCTTTAACATCATTAAGCCCACCATTGAGGCTTTTATCATTCAGGAAGAACTCTGCTGAATATAACTCCTGGAATCTCCCTACATTTAACAGCGAACCTTTAGTGACAAAGTGTTAACAATACAGGTTGACATTGCACATAAAGCTCTTTATTTTGAATCTGAGAATCATGTGATAAGAGTTAAGCTGTGCAGTCAGCAAGCTTTGTGAATGAAGCAGATGCATTTAGGAATAATGAGCTGTTCAAAGGGCCCAACATCTTATGTCTCTTTAATTAGTAATGGAGGAGAACATTGCTGAGATTTAGGGAAAGAAATTGCTAATTGTAGTGAGGGTGCGATCTCTGAAAGATCACCATCCATCTCCCTCTCTTTAGTGCTGGTTTTATTATGGAATGCTGCATTAAAGCTTTAATAGGGTCCCTATTAACTGGCAGGTGGTTCTCGGAGTCTTTTTTAAACATGATGGCCAAAGAAGCACTGCAACCTTTTCAAGTTACACTTCAGCAGATTATTGACTCCAGAGATCTTAAGAGATTTTCCTGTTTCCCTTGGAGTATTATGGCTTAATTCTATTTGATTCTTTCTGCTTTAAAAAAAAAAGAACCACAAGATTATCTCTAAAGAAAGGGACTGGGGAGTCTTTGCAGCCAGAAGATCTGCAGTATGGATGTAAACAAAGTTATGGTGAGAGAGAGAGAGAGTGAGTGAGAGAGAGAGAGAGAGAGAGAGAGAGAGATACAACCCTATCTTTACAGATAGGTTTGCAGTGTGAACATTTGCAGGTGGATGCAGAAGTTGTAGCCACTGGGGCTTTTTGTTCCAGTGGTGTCAGGTGTAAGATTGCATCCTTCCCCTTGTTCAATTTCCCTGGAATTTCCTGATTAAAAATAAATAAAGGCAGCAGCCCTTAAGCTCCACATCTGCTGCTTGGTAATGTCTATTAGTTACATTTTATCCCATTTCTTCAAATGGTGAGAAGTTTTAGAAGTTTACCAGTCCCTCTCTTCTCTTTGGATGGTTCTAGTGCGGGCTTTTTGATACTTTAATGTATTTGCATTTTAAAATAATTTTTTACTTCTGTGTTACATTTTTGATCTACACAATAACTTGGGTGAACTACAAGACTGAGTTCAAATATGCAGAAGATAGGTAAAGCCAATGTACACTAATTTCCTCCAACTTGTTGCTATACATTCTTGGATCCTTATACTTTTAGAATACTGGGATGAGGGAAGTTAACTTGAATTATCTGACTCTTAGCTAAAGTCCACCACTATTGATTCTCAGTGATTCTCAATCAGCCTTTTGTTCATGCCGGTAGTGTACAAGGTTCTGTGTGGGATTCACGGTTTTGTTTTAAAACAGAGATCTTGCACCACAGAGTTACCTTGACCTTCTTTTGGGACTAGGGTGGGGAAGAGATCAGACATTCCTTCTGGCCAGTTATATTTCTTAGCTTTTTATGGAGATACTTCACTGGAACATTAAGGACTTACCAATGCTTCTTTGTCAAGTCAGGTATTACCACATTGACTGTCTTATTTTTAGAATTTTTACAGGAAACTTCCATAAATGAAGGGTGAGTTGAAAGTTCATGAGCTTTTTAGTCCATTCTCCTAAGTAATGGGAAACCCCTTTATGTGGAGGGATACTTATCATTTCTGACTGGGGAGTGTCACATTCCTGCCATTCCTTTATTAATATTCTGAAGTTACTTGTGAATATTTATGGTTGTGATTCTCCTGTAGAATGCCTGTAGAACTTTGTGATTCTCTTCTAGAACAGGGGTCTCCAACCTTGGCAACTTTAAGCCTGGTGGATTTCAACTCCCAGATTTCCGCAGCCAGCAAAGGAATTCTGGGATTTGAAGTCTGCCAGGCTTAAAGTTGCCAAGTTTGGAGACCCCTGCTCTAGAATGCCTGTAGAATGCCTAATCTATGTCAAGATTCATAATATTCAACTAGTATTTGAGGTGATACTATGTGTTGATAGTATTCCCCAAAGAATGTTGCTGTCAACTGCTAAAGATCCGAAAATGGCCTTTTCTTTTGTTTGCCATCCATGAATGGGGCAAGAAATTTGGATAGGACCATTTTATTATACCTTCATTTACATAGAACAAGGGCACACTAGAATTGTAAATAATTAAAAAAAAACATGAAATGCAAGTTCTATCCAGAAGTCTGAAAAACCATTATGTACAGACCAAATGCCCAGAAGAGGGGTACAAAATGCTGCATTTAAAACAGTAATCACTAGTAATAATGGTACTCTCCTAGCAGTTCTTTCCCCCCATTAATTGTATATCCTGTAGTAGGCAATAAGCTCTGAAGTACAGTAAACATTGAATATTCATTTGTTTGGCCAACTTTTCTTTGAAGTCCTTTTGACAAACTACAGGGATTTTGATGTAAGCACCAATGCCCAGAGGATTGAAGTATATAGATAATAAAGCACTTATTCATGAGTGACCTTGAGGTGCTAATTGTGGCTCTGGGAATTATTTCAATTCAACATTTATTATAAAGTTTGATCAAATTGAATTGGGACCCACAAAGTGGAACCGGCATATTTCAGCTGACAGCGATCACCCCTTTAAGGATCACTGACTTGGCGGCTGAGTTCGGCGTGTTCTTAAATCCCTTCTATCAGGAAGTTGATAATGTCAGAATCTCATATTTTAAGGATTGCTGCTTTTTCTCATTCTTTATTTATAGAACTCCACCTGCTTTATTCTGTGGTGCACTTGATTGACTTCTTACAAATGTCTCTCTTTGGTCAGATCTTGATTAGCTCACTGACTTTCTGAAAGCCATATTAATTACTACTTCTTTCAAATATCTGATTTTACTATGATCTGTAAATTCAGTATGTGTGTAAAGAGTGTATTGACTTAACCTCCCAGCCTCAGAAGAATGTGAGAAATTTTATAGGAACTATGCTGAAGAGTTTTAGAGGCCAGGGCTATATGCGACTTCTGATGATGGAAGTGATGTGGCTTTGATGTACTGTACTGTTGTCTGTATCTATATGATAATATGTTCATTTTTTCCTTTACCACACAGAATTTATTTTACCTTGCACCAGCCTTTTCAAGTCTTAGGGAGACATCTCCCTGAATTTAGATGCTTTTTGGCATCAGACATTAGGAAGAACCAAGGTAACAAATAATACCATTTCCTTCAGTTCCACATTCAGAAATCCTCTAACACTGGCAGTAAAATGGCATCCTTCACCTACTTGAAGACAGCAAAGTTATTTAGGGGGGGTTGTATTCCTAGAAGTGAACAAGATGTCAATAAGTTAAACAGAATATCATCTCGGGTGCTGGGTGGGTGCATAAGGGGAAAAAACTTGTCAGAAGAAAGAAGTATTCTGCTGCCTTTAATTTCATAGAGGGTATTGATCCATCATCTGTGTAGAAATAAGGTTATTCTACTAGCACAAGTGGCTTCTGTAGTTGGAATAATGCTAATTTTAGAAGTGCAACAGACTTTCCTCTTGTGCTTGACCTGCCCATGGAAAACTGAAAAGCATGACAGCAATACTACAAAACCTTCCCATTTGTGTTTTTCAACAAGTAATATTTGGAGGCATATTGCTTTAGAACTGGAATACTGTATGTCATGGTCAGTAGCTGTTGATAGCTTTATGCTTATAAATTGGTTTCCATTCTTTTATACTTTTCAGCATCTTTTTGCAACAAATATTACAGTTTAATTATGGTGGGTGGACCATTTTCCCCATCTGTCCCATTCAGGTTTTCTTGAATAATCCTCGATAGTAGTAGTATGTAATAGTAGTAATATGGGGAAGAGTAGTAATATGGGGAATAGATTCAACTCCACCAAAGTTGAAAGGCTGAAGATCTGGGACTGTCCTGATCTTAGAAGTGGAGATTACCCAATTTTAACCTGACAAGGGGGACACTGCTGCTCTGGGTCAGTGTGCATTTTGTAAATTCTCCTGGCCTCTCAATTCCTGCTTTAAGATCAAATGGCAGCTGCGGCTAGGAGGGTTTTTGCACAATTTACCTTGCATTCCAGTTTTGTTCAATTGGACTAGGAGCTTCTGCTTTCTTTCACTCATATCTTAATTATCTCCACTTTTATTACAGCATCAGGGTCTACATCGGGCGGCCCTTGAAGACCATCTAAATCCTACAAATTAGTCCAGAACCCAGTGAATGGGTGCACTGGCTCCTAAGACATGTAATTAAAGGTGTGGGTTATCTGTAAAGCCGTAGATGGCACAGGACTGGATTATTTGCGGGATCACCAGGCTTTGATGGTATTTGTTTGTACCACATGTTCTAGAATGAGCATATTTCAGGTTTCTTCTTCCAAAAAATGTCTTTGTCAGTCCTGGATCCATCTTGAATCAGATTTGGGGCTGCCACAAGGGAGGATGGGTAACTGTGGGAACGAGAGTGAAGTGAGAAGAGAGGATAGCCACAACAGCATTCTTTTGTGAGAGCTCAAGGTCGAGTCGCTGAAGTTTGGAGAGGAGTGACTGGACTTGGCAGGAGTTCAGAATGGAGGTGGATTGGACAGTGTGACTCGAGGGTCATCAGAAAGGAGGCTGGATGTGAGTTTAATATAGCAGGGGAAAATGCAGGAATTCAGATTCGGGTTTTCCCATATATGCCAATATGACTTCTCTAATAAATTCTTACTTGGATGGACTTTGTCTCTGAGTGCTGAATTTGGTTGGAATGCTGACAGTCTTCTGGCAAGACTAGCAGATATTCCTTTTCTGGTGTTGCGCCTGCCCTCTAGAATAATATCTCCCCATCCACCAATATATGTGGTTGATCCTGACCCTATGGGCTTTTAGGACAGCGTTTATCCACCTCAACCTCATGCTAAAAGTTGAAGCTCATGTATCTTAAAGTTGCTGAGTTCTGAAACATTGCTTTAGAAATACATTTAAAACCTGGTTCTTTTCAGCTAGGATGATTGCAGTTCCTATCTGGATGATTGTAAAGTAAATTTGGATTCCAAACCATCTATTATTTTGAGTGTTGTTTTTAACTATATTGGTCTGTTGTTTGTTTACATTGCTGTTTGTTGATTGTATACCACCCAGAATCACAAATTTTCTAATCGGGTGACTGTATAGTTTCATAAATAAATAAAGGGGTCTACTTTCTCTACACAATGTATTATTTTATATACTTCTATCATCATTTCCCTCTGCTTAAGCTAAATAGTCTAAATATTTCATTTTCTTTTACTGCAGAGGAAATGTCAGTTCTTCACTTTAAGCCTCTATTCTGCATCTCCAGGCATTTCCTAGGTGCAGAAGGATGTATTATGAATATGGATAACTGAACTGCATCTCTGCATTCAGGATATCAGAGTACCAGCTTTATAGCAATTCTATTGGACTCCTTCATAATCCTCTTAACCCATTTACAGAAGGGGCCACTAGGCACTGCTGCCAGCAATGGATTGAGTAACCTACCATTTGCCTGTTCATATCTCTGGACTGAGTATCAACAGTTTTCATGTTGACAGTTCCCTGGCCCAATTCTTCTCTCCTTGTCTTTTGCATTTCTAATATGCCATGAATCTAAAATGTAGCCTGAATTGTTATCCTGCCTGCAAAATGTAATTTAATTTTTTCCTTCTCTTAGTGTTTGATGAGAACCCCTTTGTATTTTCATGCTTTAATACAATCTGGCACATAATTACAAATGACTCACCGATAATCTCAGTCATGGAGCTCTCTGAAATTAGATGCTAATTCAGCCTAGAATCTGTGTAGCAAGAACTAAGAGAAGTTGATTTGTAATTATTTCAGGGTGATTCTTTCCCCCATTTTCCTTTTAGCAGGGAGCTGCGTTACAAATTTTTAGAAGCTGAGAAGTCAATAGATCCCATTTTGCAGGCTACCGTCTCAAATAGCCAGAATGATCCTTGTAGATTTTCATCAGCCCGGGCTATGAGGGTTGAGGTGGGGAATATTCACTGTAATCTACCTAATGGAATGTCAGCAAACATATATAGTCCAAATAAATCCAAACAACGAATTTCCTATAAACCAAATAGGACTTACCATGTCAACCAGAATATTTCATGGATGGGCCAAGGTGGATGTCATGAGGAAATATGGCTGCCTTTTTATGGCATCCTTCACACCAATCTCCATGACTGTACAGTAAAAGAGAGTGCAGCAATGTATTTATTTTTTCTTTCTGCTCTCTCCATGGTACTTGCTGACATTTTATTGTATCTCACCAACTCCATGCTTCAGGAGTGTCTTCAGAAGCATTTTGAGGCTGGTGGTGGCCATAGATAAGAGATCCATAATTAGCACAGTTTATATGTAGGAGTAAAACTGGGTTCCTTGAGATTATCTAAAGACAGGTTCTTAACATCCAAAAGGACGATCAAGTTTATTAAGGAAGTTGTCTATCCCATAATAAACTGGTATTTCTGAATATTCTGCCAACATGCTATGGGAAGGAGAAGCGAGCAGGTAGAAAGGATTCTGTTTTTTCTGTAGGAGGGAATCTGAGGGAGAAAACACAAGAATATCTCTTCAATTGGGAAAGGTGAGCAGAAAGCAAGAGAGTCCCTTGCTTGCTACCTCTACTTCCACTGCATTTACTGATTCAAAACATAGAGTTCAAAGAATAATTCCTCTAAGATGTATCTATAACAATAATGATATAGTCACCAACATTAGTCACCTCTAATAACCTAGTCCTAAATGAATTTGTCTGGTAAGCCAACAATATTCCTGAATTAGCAAAATGCATCTACCAAAGAAGAACTATCTTCTAATACTTGAGAAGGTGTTACAAGAAAGAGAAGACTGACTTATTATCTAAAGCACTAGAGGGCAGGACAAGAAATAATGGGTAGAAGAGAGAGCTAGAAGCTAGAAGTAAGGAGAAATTTTCTGATCATGAGAATAATTAATCAATTGAATAGCTTGTCTCCTGGAGTTCTGGCTGCTCCATCTGGCTGGAGGTTTTCAACAATAGACTGGACAACCATTTGACTGGGATGGTATAAGGCTCCTGCCTTGAGCAGGGAGTTGGACTAGAAGATGATTCTAAACAGAGAAGACCAAAAGAAAAAAGATAAATTTCAACATTGTTGGGGGAACCAATTTAGTTTTCATTAGAATCCCTGGAGGTATCAAATTGGGGCCAAAATCATAATAGCTCAGGAGGCTCAGCTCTTCAACCTTCAGAGCCATCAGTTAGAATGCCATGGATACACAAGCATGAATCTGTTCCTGTGTCACTTGGAAGCATTCTACATGTAGATTCAGTGCAATACAGTTTGGCTCCAGCTCTTTGCATTCTCACAAGATTGTTAGATGAGCTCATTTATTTTGGCTGTAGGGCAATCCAAATTGCAAACAAAACTAAAAACAAAGTGTTAGATTTGCATGAAGAGTCAGCTGAGTGCTTCAGTGAAGAGTTTATTAGTGACTACAGCTCATAACAGACCTGATTTGGCTGGGCTGCGGCTGCTACTTATAGCCAGCAGCCGTAGTTGCCAGCCAATCAGAGTGCAGGGTTTTCCTGCACTTTTTAAACCAATCATTTCTGACATTTTACAAGAACAGTTCAAACTAAACCAATGACATTCAAACCTGCATACATAACACCCCTCCCCACTAGGTTCAGTCCATACTCAAACCCCAGCCTATCTAATGTATTCTTTTAAATAGGTGGGGCTCCTGTAGCGTTGAGACCTTCGTGGTTCAGAAGTTTTAACGTTCTCACCCAGTGAGAGGGAAATGTGTCTGTTGACATTTCCCTAGTTGGACTTCCTGTGAAAGAAGACCCTGTTTGATTGTTAGAATCTGGTCTCTCCTTCCAACCCATCTCCAGCCCAATGTCAGCACCCAAGTCAGGTAGTGATGTGCAATCTTCCACTTGTAAGGATGGATTTTGGCATTGTGACAGGTTTTGGGATGGTTCCTGTCGTAATGGCTCATTACACATGGGGTTGATTCTTGTTTGCTGATTATCCTCATGTTCCTCCCCCCCCTAGAAAAGGCATTAGGTATGGGAACTAGAGAGGAACAATTGCGATGTTCCTGAGGTAACCTGGATCTAAGCTGATCAATGTGCCTGCTCCAGAGGACTCCATCCTCTGTTTGTACCCTGTAAGAACGAGGGCCTGTGATTTGAGTTATTTCAGCAGGAATCCATGAAGGTTCACCCATAAGGTTCTTAGCATAAACAGAATCACCCACACTGAACATGCGAACTTTGCTAGTGGAATCTAGTGGTGCGTTGGGTGCGTAAGTGGGATGAAGGCGGTCAAGGGGAGACCTAAGTTTCCTACCCATCAACAACTCTGCTGGGGATAAGTTAGTTGATGTGTTAGGAGTGATGTGCTGAACACTAAGAAGTTTTTCAACTTTCTCAGTGATGTCCTCAGGACCCAATTGCTGAAGCTTTTCCTTGGTAAATCGTACCATATGTTCAGCCCGCCATTAGCGAAGGGTGCCCAGGGGCAGTGAGGGCATGTCTGATACCCTGTTGTGCTAAACAGGATTCAAAAAGGTTAGATGTAAATTGAGGGCCATTGTCAGAGACAAGAACATCAGGTAACCTGTGGGTTACAAAAGCTTTTAAGCTGCTTGATGACAGCATCAGTTGTGGTGGATGCCATAGGGATTACCTCTAGCCATTTGGAATATGCATCTACTAAAATAAGGAAGGTGTGCCCTCTGGTAGGGCCAGCAAAATCAATGTGAATCCTAGACCATGGGCCCCTAGGACATTCCCATTCCTGTTTGGGGTGAGAGGTGGTGCAGGCCTGACTACCTGACAGTTGGGACAAGATGCAACCCAGTTTTCAACCATTTTGTCAATACCTGGCCACCATACATAACTCCTGGCCAATCCCTTCATCCTTACAATACCTGGATGACCCTCATGTAACATTTCCAAAACCTCTCTTTGCAGTTTTGCAGGAATAACCACCCTGTTACCCCACAAAATACATCCTCTTAATACAGATAATTCAGTTTGCCTGGACTTAAAAGGTTGGGCAAGGTGAGGTAGATCTTGAAGAGGCCAACCTTTCTTAATCCAGCCAGAATAGGAGCCAATAAAGTGTCTTTGGCAGTCTCTCTGGCAATTTCAGCAGCGTGTACTGGAAGCTTGGCAACAGTTTCTAGGAAAAAGGTGTGTGCCTCAGGTTCAAAGTCCTCCTTGTGACAAGGAAGTGGGCAACGACTCAAGGCATCAGCATGTCCAATGTCCTTGCCAGGCTTGTGGATAAGTTTGTATGAATAAGCAGCAAGAAATTCAGTCCACCTCAGCATTCTTGGTGACAGGATAGTGGGTGTAGGTTTGTCTCCTGCCACAATGCCTAACAAAGGTTTGTGATCTGTGACAATGGTAAATGTTCTCCCATATAAATACTCATGAAATTTCTTGATAGCTGCAACAATTGCCAATGCTTCCTTGTCCAATTGGCTGTAATTCCTCTCTGCTTTGGTCAAGGTGCAAGAGTAAAATGCAATAGGGGCTTCCTCCTCTGGGAAGCCTGTGGCTCAAAACCCCCACACTCCAAAAGGGGATGCATCACAAGTCAGTACAACAGGTAAATTCTCAGTGAACTGTATGAGTACAGCATCAGACGTGATTAGTCTTTTAATACTGTTAAATGCTGATTGTTCCTTCCTGCCCCAGACCCAAACAGACTTTTGTCAAGTAATCTGTGTAATGGTTCTGCAATGGTTGCCTTCTGAGGTAGGAACATGTGATAAAAGTTAATGAGTCCAAGGAAAGCTTGCAAATCTGTTTTGCATTTTGGTCTAGGGGCTTCTTTGATTGCTTGAACCTTGGCATCTGTAGGATGGATGCCATGCTTGTCAATCATGTAGCCCAAGAACTCAACCTTGTCAGTTCTAAGAGTGCATTTTCTTCCTTGACTTTTAACCCGCTTTCTTGAATCTGGTAAGGACTTCTCTGAGTCTCTCTTGTAATTGAGTGTCATTTTCAGCAGAGATTAACACATCATCAAAGTAAGGCACTACCCCTGGCAGTCCTTGGAGCATCCTTTCCATAAGGCTTTGGAAAATGCCTGGTGCCACGCTTACTCCAAACTGTAACCTTTTGCATTTGAAGGCACCTCTATGAGTCACAATGGTTTGGGCCTCTGCAGTGGCATCATCAACTGTTAGTTGTTGATATGCCTGGGCCAGATCCAATTTGGCAAATACTGTACCCCTGCCAAGTGAATGTAATAAATGATGCACCACTGGAACTGGATATGCACTCTGTTGAAGCATGGTTCAATGTCCCCTTATAGTCTCCACAGATTCTTACTGACCCATCAGTCTTGACTGGTGTGACTATGGGTGTCTCCCACCTGGGGTGGTCAGTGGGGTCTAAAACTCCTTGAGCTATTAGTTTGTCTAATTGTGCATCAATTTTTCCTTTAATGCAAATGGGACCCTTTGGGCTTTAAACAATTGGGGCACCTTGGGATCTAGGTTGAAAGTGATAGGGGTCCCCATATACTTGCCCAATCCTTCACTGAAGACCTCTGGAAACTCAGACTTCAAGGCCTCCTCCCATTCAGAGTTGCTCACGTGATTGATGCCAGTCACCTCAATGCCTAGTGGATTGAACCACTCAAGTCCCAGCAAGCTTGGGGGTCCTTGTCCACCGTGGTCAGGGGCAACGTTTGGTGTGGCCTTTGAATTCACGTTGAATTCTCTTGTTCCAACTACTGGAATCTTGTTCCCTTGGTAGTCTTTAAGAGTCAGTGCTTGCTTCTGGAAATGCTTCTTCTGAATGTTGGGAAGTAGCCTGTGAATAGTGTCCCATGACACCATAGATAGGTATGAGCCTGAGTCCACTTCCATTTGGCAAGGCCTTCCTTCAATTAGTACCTTCACATGTACTTTTCTGCTTCTTAAGGGTGAAGAATGACCAATAGTGACTGTTTGATGAGTTTCATTCTTCCCATTTGCTTCTGTGTTGTGCCCCATTTTCTCACTGAAGTTGTTATGCTTGAATTCTTTGTCAGGAAACTTCTTTCTGCTTGGTGGAGTTCTGGTGGAGTTCTGGATGATTTGCAGACTCTTGCTAGGTGACCTCTTTTTTCACAAGGAGGCAGATGGTATAAAAAAACTTGCATTCAGCACATGGCCTCTTCAAAATTGATAAACTCACATACACCCCCAATGTCCCTTAAACTTGCCACGAAGTCATTAACGTTTTCGCTTTCCCCTTGATCCCGACGGTAGAATTTGTGTCTCTTAATGAGGCACGATACTTGTGGCGTGTAATGGGCTCTTAATAACTTTTCTAAGTCGGGCCAGTCCATTACCTTCATGTCTGCAGCTCCCACCAATGCCTTCGCCATCTTGAAAACGGCCAGACCGCAGTGGGTGAGAAAGACCGCCCTCTTCTGCTTGTCGGAAATGTCGGCGAGATCGTTTCCTTCCAAATACATTTGGAAGCGATCTGCATACGAGTCCCAGTCTTCTGCTGTCGGATCGAACGGGCTGGGGGTGTTCAGTGCAGCCATCTCTCTCAGCTTGTTCTCCGCTTGTCTTCTCTTCGAAAGGATCCCACCTTCATCGCCAGTGTTAGATTTGCATGAAGAGTCAGACGGAGTGCTTCAGTGAAGAGTTTATTAGTGACTACAGCTCATAACAGACCTGATTTGGCTGGGCTGCGGCTGCTACTTATAGCCAGCAGCCGCAGTTGCCAGCCAATCAGAGTGCAGGGTTTTCCCGCACTTTTTAAACCAATCATTTCTGACATTTTACAAGAACAGTTCAGACTAAACCAATGACATTCAAACCTGCATACATAACACAAAGCTTTATGGAATTTTTGACAGTCAATGTCCCCAGTGCCCGCTCTATTCCCTCTGCCTCTTAGCCCCTGAGCATCAGCTACCATAGCAGCTGCACAAATGAGAAATGGGTAAAATAGAGTCTTAACTGTTTCTTTCTGTTTTTTAGCAGGGAGGTGCAAAGTTCTAGGCTGCTTCAGTGTTTAACTATCTTTTCTGTCCCATTTGGATGGACTGTGTAATTAGGACATTATAATTACAGTGATGGCCTGGAAATATCTATAAGTTCTGGTTCTACAATTAAGATGTAGGTATTTTGTTTAGCCCTTTCTTCCTCTTCCACCATCACTGTAGCCTATAATCATGATTAGAGGTGTTTCAGAAATGTGTCTGATTTCAAAATTGCTGTAATGATCTCATGCTACCTTCATAGCTCCCAATAGGTAATTTAATAAAGTTGGAATGATAAATTGGTGGCTAGTGTTGGAAGAAATATCCCTCTGGGTTCAGTTCCAAGTGGGGAAAAAGACACTGGACTCATGGACGTTGCTTGGAAAGAAGTTTTAATGGTGGACAGGATGAGTTCCTGGGCAAAAAAAGACACATGGAGTGGAGAGAGAGAGAGATTTATATCCTTCATTGGGATTTGAATTTGAGCCTGTATTCTGATTGGTTGTCAGACTCCCATGGGGCCATGCAGGGGCAACTCTGTAGGCTGTCCTGAGTCCCAGGCTTGGTTGAGACTTGCTGAATGAAGATGTAATGAAAGGGCTTTGGGCAATTCCTATTATGACTCTACCTGGAGGAGGTAGATCTTTGTTATGTAGAATAAAGTGGCTCAGGCCTTAATGGCCCGAGCCATTAAGGTGGGGTGAGTTTCTGCCTCACTGAGTTTCTACTTCTCTTTTAGGATAAATATTCTGCCTTTTTAGTATATCCTAAAATATTTCATTTTCCTAGGAGAGAGGTGAGTTTTAACTTCCAACACTAGATAGCTTCATCCTATTACAAATGTTCAGCTTTGATTGCAAATGACCAGAAAAAACACATATCATATAATGAAAATGTAGGCACAAATACAGATGCTAGCAATTTATTGTTTTCCCTCTTTCTGTGGATTGGAGCTAGAAACAGTTTATTGCTCTAAGAATAACAGCAACCAGCTGTTGGGCATTGATTGAATGTGTTTTTTGCTGACTCCTATTGGTCATTTGTAGGAAGAGCTCTGAGTGGCTCATTGTGTTCTCATTGTGTTCTCAGCATGCCCTCACCATTAGGAGGTCAGCAGGAGTGGAGATGATTGGCAGGTCTCTTCAAACTATTTTTGAAGACTTGGGGAGTGGAAGTAACTCTATGTGGAAGTGCTCATCACCTAATTAAGATTTAAAACTGTGGTTGTTGAATTACTGGGAGACTGCTGTTGAGCTAAAGCAAGCCACCTTTGACAATGTATATCAGTGCAACACAACAAAATATATTATTTGTGGGTTTTCGTGTGCTTTTTAAAGACTGTTAACATAATTTAAATAGAATGATGTGTGTCCATTTCAGACATTCTGGTGCCCTCCAATTCGTTGGTCAATCTTTTTTATTTCAAAGGAAGAAAGATACTGCTCACATCTTATCTTTGTGAGGATCAGGGCTGGAGACTCAAAAAATAAAACAGAACAATTGTGCTTTTCCTTTTTAAGATATTTGATGCCAAAGAAATATAAATGGAAATTTGCTCTGCCTGGAGGAAAGGTGTTCAATAGTGTGTAAGGGTCTGTGAGACCCAGCTTGTCAGTCTAATGTATTGCATGTGCAATGCAAAGTTCAAAGGAAATCTGCATTACCTCTTCTTATTTTCCATTGTCTTTAATGGAACAGCAAGTGCAGATGGCAGGTTGAAGCAAAGCTGGTTTAGTTTGTCTTTCAAAAGCTTATTGAGATAAGAGACCATTGGCCTTAGGAGCACGTGGATTTCAGCTGTTATCTTCAAAGGGGGAAAGGAAATGTTTCATCCCTTCAAAACTCAATTGGTCTGGAAGCAGTGACACAGTATGCCCTGCACAGGGAACTGTCATAGGGATTTGAGCTTGCTGCTCCTGCTGTATGACCCCGAGAAAGCACTGCAACAGGACTTAATCAAAGCTACCCCTTTACTCTGACTGATCAGAGAGCATCAGTTCAGATTGTGTTCAGGGCAGGATGCTTTGATCTTTAGAGAAAGAGAGAGAAAATGCAAAACAATCGGTAAAGCAAAACTAAAAGCTTATCTAGCCCAACATCTTTCCCCCTGTGACCATCCAGATGTTTCTGAGAAGTACATGTTAGGGCAGGGGTGTCAAACTGGCAGCCCATGGGCTGGATGCATCACATGCAGGCCATACCCACCCCAGCTCCGCGAAGGGGGAAAACATCATGATACGTCACATGAAGGCAACGTGATGCCATGAGTTTGACACCTGTGTGTTAGGGAGTCTACAGGATATTGTAAAAAAAAACAAAACAAAACACAACAAGAGGGCTACCACAATGGCATGGTAAAAGCCATGCCTGTTTTTGATGTGTGTTGCATGTGTGATGCACATTTTTTAAAAAAAGCATAATCTGGATTGCACCATTGTGGCTACCAGCTTTTGGGGGGGGCTGGTACCCTGCAGACGCCTCTGTATAAATGGGACATGAAAATATCAAATACCTATGTCCCTTACAACAGTCACTATAACTCTGGAGACCCTGGGGAAGTATTTAGCCATGATGAAGAACAGATACTAGTAGCATTTCATTTCTCCATGAATTGGTGTAATTTAAAAACAAAAGCCATGGATTATAATGTTATCATCACATCTTGCATCTGAGAGTTCCAGAAATTTCTGAGCTGTATGAAGTATTTTGCTTGTCCTGAAACACCTAATACCAGTTTCATCAACAAAGGTCACCATGATCATCACAATAGAAATGATGAATTAAAAATTAGCATTGGGTTGTGGAAGACTGATTTAATGTCATGTGAAGATGAAACTTGTGATAGTGTAATTTAAAAAAAGGTTTCAAAGGGTAAAAATGGGTTTGATGGATTTCAGTTTTGCAAAATGGCTGAATAATTACAACAATACAATTAAGGAAAGTGAACTTATGCTAAATGAATTCATGATATACTTTTTAAATTCCCCCCAGGTAGAAATAATTTGTCCTTAATACTGTATGCACTCTATGAAAGCAATCCAATGTATCTTTACACTTGAGCTAAAGTTCTTTCAGTACAAAAGGACTTAGTAAAGCGATAAACCTTTTTTAAAAAAAAACATGTTCAAGTACCATCAGCTAGCTAATAATGAAGGCTGCTGGGAGCTATAAAGATCCACAGGTACAGTAAATTAATATGACATGCCTCTTAAATTTTGGATCTTTCTAATTGCATGTGTTAGAGTTGCCTTTGCACAGATGCATACATACATACCAATACATGTATGTGTTCAGACAGAAACAGCATTATGCACTTCTGCATTAGACTTATATCAGTTTGCAATGAATGTTTGAGACAGGGTAGCTCTGAGACAGTAGGCCATAATTTCCAACCCCTACTTTAAGTAACATGCTCTGCAATGACTGCTCTCTGGAAAAGAAATCTTTAATAGATGAGATCACACTTTAGCAGTAATGAAGGAAAGTTGAATTTCATTAGCAATTTTACATACAAAGATCTAGTGGAGCTGAAGCTCCCTGAATACAAGACTTACACACATTCCAGATCTTTGAAAGGTTGAACAACCTCTTTTCTGCCATGATTTTTCTTATCCCACTAATGGATGTTGTGAAGATTTGCTGGTTGAAATCTATGAAGCCCTTTGACAGATAAGAGTCAGCTGTACAGCAAATATACTATTATCTTATTAGTCATGCAGCCTAATTATCTCGACTTGAGAGCTGTATATGAAAAACAGAAAGAAAAGCAATTGATCAAGAGCCTTGAAGGAAGACTGCTCATTATCTCACTCAAAGGCCTCTTTTGGCAGCCTCCCCTCTCTTCCCCTAGCAGTGATATTCTGATGCTCTGATCTCTTACAGCAGACGCTGTGCAGCAACCTGACCAAAGCTGGTATCCTCCAAATGTGCCAAAGTTCACAGTCCACTAGTGTTGTTGCTTGATTTTCAAGGCCCAGTCTTTGAAACATGAGATGTAAACAAAAGATACTTGCAACAGAATACCCTACATCACCAAGCTTGAAATGTTGGGCTTGGACAGCCTTGAACTATGCCACCTATGGTTGGATTTAAGCAGTAGTACACGAAATTATCTGCTACAATGTCCTACCAGTCAATGACTACTTCAGCTTCAACCGCAACAATACAAGCACACACAACAGATACAAACTCAATGTAAACTGCTCCAAACCTGAATGCAGAAAGTAAGACTTCAGCAACAGAGTGGTCAATGCCTGGAATGCACTACCTGACTCTGTTGTTACATCCTCTAACGCCCACTCCTTTAACATTAAACTATCCACTAGTGACCTCACCCCATTCCTAAGAGGTCTGTAAGGGGCGTGCATAAGCGCACCATCGTGCCTACCGTCCCTGTCCTATTGCACCCATTTATTCATACCTATTTCCTGTATTCTTACTCATGTTTATACTTATACCTATTATCTTGTAAGTGATTGACAAATCAAATCAAATCAAATCAATCAATCAATCAAAAAATCAATCAATAAACGTTGTCTCTGACAAGAGAGGGGCACCTATATTGCCCTTCCTCTTAGCCACTTTGCAAATGCAACACCATCCCTTAGGATCAGCATAATTCAAATTAACAGAGTTGGAAGGGACCTTGTAGGTCATCTAGCCCAACCCCCCCACCCAAGCAGGAGACCCTACACCATTTCTGACAGATGGCAGTCCAGTTTCTTCTTGAAAGCTTCCAGTGATGATCTTTGACACGAGCTGCAGATTTGGCAAAATTGCACAGGTGGAGTCTTCCTTGGACGGGGAAAAGGTGGTACACATTTTTCAAAATGCTACCCTGTTAAAAAAAATATCAGCAAGCCCCTGAACCATGATGCATATGTAAAAGGGAAAAAAAGAAAAAGAAAAAAAGGTATTATCCCCATTTACAAACATTGTCTCAGTCTGTTCAGATGAAATATTTATCACCCAGAAAACAGAATGCCATTTGAAGGGATTTTCAAACGGAGAAATTTGATTCTTTTTTTCTTTTTCTTTTCTTTTTTAAAATAAATAATGAAATTATACATTTTGTTTTGGTGGGGGAAAGATATTTGTTCTAATTTTCTTACGTTGTCATTTTAATTTTGATGGGCAAGCTATTTCAAGCTTTCTGGATCTCTGCAAATTCCTGTCTTGACTACAGTCAAATGCCCAGATGATTATCCATAAAATCCCTATTAATAGGTTTATCATACAAATGGGTTTGACCAGGATTGTCCTGATCTGGCTCTTCCAAGTATCTTGACTGGTTGACCAGAAAGTCCAAAGAAGGACAGCTGTCTGTTTGAAAGTTGTGTATGGGTGCAGCCATCTGTCACCACCCCACTCTCCCAGGGGTTGTGCACGGGAGGGGAGAAGGGGAGAGTTTTGTTAGGTGGCCAAACTTGGGCTCTTTCCTTGCTTAGAGAAGATGATTTGAGCCGTCTGTCAGATGGCTGGCGCTGAAAGAGCAAGTTTTGAAAGTACATGAAAGACGGCAGTTTCTGCTTTGCCAGACAAGCTTGTTGATTGCAACTTTTGTCTTGTTTTAACTGCTTGGAAATACAATGAGCTGCCTTTTATTAGGGAAGGTTTATGAAACCATGTGCAAACTTCCACATTAAAAATCCTAGAAAGAAATTGGGAGGAGGCATGGGGGGAGGAAACAATGAGGCTTGTGTTTAACCCATGTCCACACTATTTTCTTTTCTTAAAAAAACAAGAAGTGATACAGAGGGAAACACCCCTCCCCCAGTGATTAATCCACCCTCCCTCCCCATGGACCACACGTTTGGAATGGAAGTAGCACTCCAGAAAGCTTGGCAGCTGCTTGTGCCTGACCACCTCTTGGTGACTCTCTTCCCAGGTGTTGTTCTTTGTATAAACCCAGCTGCATTTTGGCACATTCCACCTGGTTTTTTGGGGATTTTGCACAGGATAGTTAACGGCTTGGATCTTTGGAATGAAATGAGTTAGAACTGTTTCATAAATGAGTAATGTGTGAAACGAGGTTATAAGGGCCTCTCTGGCTATCTGAATGGAGCCTTGTCATGTATCAGTTACTCTTTAGCAGTTTTTCTCTTGTTCCTTCCTCCCTGCCATGCCCTGCCTATGACCCAGACTGCTTAGTACTTATCTCCCTCTGTCTCCATGGCTTAATGGGAGATAAGAGGAATGAAAGAGCAAGAGAGAAAATGCAGGCACTGTTAATTACTGGGATGACGTGGCACAGAATTACAACTAGCCCAGCCTTTGGGCAAAAGAACAGCAAAGAGATGAGTAGAGAAACTATCTATCAATCTTGCCTACAGGGACAAGCAGTTTCTTCAGAAAATGACACAGAAGTGTGGAATAAAGGAACTGATGCAGACAAGGGAGCTCAAGGGATGTGGCTAGAATCACCAGGGAAAACAGGGGTCTTACAGCAAGCTGGCATGGACACTCTTACTAGATATAACAGCACTGCCTCATGTCCTTCCTGAATCATATGGCAAGTTGAGAAACTGTAAGGTGGCAGTATGGTGGATTTGATAGGGTTGGCTTCAGTTTCACAGGAAGGATGAGTGGTAATGGGGCTGCCTATTTCCAACTGGATGTCCTGGTGCCAATATAGGGAAAGTCTTCCAAATCTGTTGGCATGGGGATGCTGGCCGGGGAATTCCAGGAGTTGAAGTCCAGATATTTTAAAGTTGCAAAGTTTGAGACATACTGCCCTAGGGTATTCCCTAAATGGCATTGCTTTGGGGATTTCTCCAATTTGGCATCCTCCAGATTGGAAGTTTGTTTCCAAAATGCTTTCTCCTGAAGCCAGGTACCTAAAGAAGTTGGAAGCTGTAGGGCAAAACAACGGGAAAGGGCTGCTTTGGGATGTAAGAAGTTGCCTTTTGAATTTTTTAATAAGGCCACAAATAGTTGTGCAAAATTAAGATGGTGTCTCTTTCTACCCAGCCACTTTTGCAAAGAGACTTCCTATTGAGAATAGCAAAAGAAATCTATCCAGAGGCCAGCTTAATATAGCCCCTAAGAAAGGATGACTTAATGCTGTTCTTTCCGTGCTTAGAGACGATGATTTGGCTCAATATTTATGGCAGCAGAGACCTATCTAGAATGAGGCTCCCATCACAGAAGGTTTCTAAGTAGACACAAAAGGTTTGTAAGTAGACCTTTGTGATCTCCATGGACACTCTTGTGAGTAAGGTTGTTGTGGGTGGGATTTGGATGTATACCTCTCTCTGAATTACTTTGAGCGTCATAATATGGAAGACCTATGAGAAGTGCCACTATACAGCAGCAGGCTCAGGATGGGAATCCTTCCAGAATTCAGTTCTGAAAACATCTCAGGAAATCAATGAACATTCTTGGGGAAAGCAGTCTAAAAAGCAGCTCTATATCAGGGTATTATCTGCTCTGGGACATATAATTTCTTTGGACTATGGGTTGCATTTGGCCACTGAAAAGTGGGCCAGGGTTGCAGTCCAACTTGTGAACAGGACGAAGAAATTGGTAGGGCCAGGACAAAAGGTATATTTCAGTTAATTTAAACTTGAGTTTGAATTTAATTTATTAATTTAATATGATAACTACCTAAGTTTGTAATAACTGTAAGAATGCCCCTCTTACAGTTACACTGGGTGACAACTTTTAGAGAAGCTCTGGGACTTGTGCATGCTTTTTTGGGCCCATGGAGTCTCAGGTTGTGCACCCATGGACTACACAACCCAACAGTAGCTTTCCAGGATTCCAAATAGAGGTTCCTCTCAACCCTATCTAGAAAATCCTAGTGACTCAAACTGGGGTTGTTTCTTCATGAAGCATAGCCTCAGTTACTGAGACAAGCTTAAGTGACATTCTGCTTAAATTAACCCTTTGCTTGAGCCTAGAATCGCCCTTCTGTTCTTGGCACAAGCAAAGCAGTGTCTCAGGATTTATCAGGGCAAGGAAGACAAAAACAAGCTGCTGCTTGGTTTGTTGTTTCAACCTGCAATTCAGTGTGCCGTGCAAGGAAAGTACAGATTGATGTCAACAAGTATTAGCAGAACCTGGGATTCCAGCCAGAGGGACATAAATGTTTGGACCCAGGTGTTTATGTCAACATGGCAATCCATCAAAAACCTCAGACTGAAGTTTGGTAGAGATGAAAAGTGCAACAGGCAATGAGAATAACGAACATGATGCACTGAATTTCAAGGGATGGCAAAGCTGAGACCTGGCAAACAGAGATGTATGCTGTTACTCTCCAAAAGCCAGCTGACATTTCAGATATAATTTTTCAAATAGTATGTGCACACAGGAAAAAAAAATCAAATGGCAAGTAAATTGATATATATCAGCATCTCATACCTGAAGATGACATTTTATGTAGCTATGTTGTTCTGGAAAAAAAGCAGTGACAAACTGCTTACTAAGAAAAGGGCAAGGATGCACAGATGTTCTTGCTGCTCTCATCAAAATGTGCCCACCAGGACATGTCCATCCATGTATCTGCATGGAAATCAAGAGGGCCAGTCTGAGAAAAGCTGCATCCCGCTACTGTCCTGCAAACCCCGCCCCATTTAGTCTTGTGTGATAACACACATACAAAAGAGGTAAGGCTTGGGTTGTGTGGTATGATGTGACTTCTCTTAGACCAGGGATGTCAAACTCAAGGCCTGTGGGCCAGGTGCTTATATCTAGCCTGCGGGGCCACTGTGGAAACAGCAAAGGACCAGCCCGTATGCAGCTCTGTTTTCACTGGCAAAGGGTTGCCGGAGGCTGTTGCGGCTGAAAACAGATGTTGCCCCCTGGCCATGCCCCTTGTCCCCCCAAGGTCAAACACAGCCCTGAAGTGGCCCTCAATGAATTGAGTTTGAAACCCCTGTCTGAGACTGATCTCTTTGACCTCTCAAGCAAATGTCACTTCATGGATGGATCTTGATTGACTTGATTAGAAAATTCAACTTGATCAGAAAGAAACATTTTTAATACATCAAGTCTGTTCCCATTTGAGGGGTCAGAAACTATTTCCTAAAATTCTAAGGTTATAAAAATACTAACTTTAAAAATCTCTTACTTATTGCTCTTTGGCTTCCTGGTTACAGATGCTGTGTCACTACTATTTTTAAAGCCCAAATGCTAGATAAATAGATAAAACTATTTTTTGGATTATTCATGTAGGTGATTTATCCAATGAATCATCCTCATTGAATGAGAAGTCAGTAAATTGTGCCTGTGTGTCAATGTTATAGGGAGCAATGCAATGAATGAGGGCACAATTTATAAGGAAATTCAAATTGCCTTCTTACTCATCTAGAAAGTGCAAAGCAAGTCCTTCACTTTCAGTCATTTTAAGATCATACAGATTGTACTTGATCAGCAGATGTTCACTTTGCTCCCAAAAGACACTCATTATGATTTCTCTCTGATTTGTGCTGTCCTATTCATTTGTGGTGAATCATTGTTGTACTTGGATCCAAGACTTTTTCATGGTCCCAGTCAATGGACTGGCCCTTCTTGGAATAGGCAGCTGTGTTACATTACTAGCTTTCCATTCTACAGTCTTATCAGATTTGCTTCCTAATCACGACTTGAGCTAGCTACATGTTAGGTAGCTTTTGCAGACCCATGTTTTTTTAGGAATGCCTTCTTTTTTCTTGTAACATATGAGTTTTACATGTTTTACAGATGCATTCCTCTGCGGTTGTGGCAAAAAATCAATTGGGATTTAATGAACTGCATTGTCCTCACCTATTGGCCTCAGGAGCTGGGGTTTTCTCTGTGTCTCCATTTCACGCAATGGCGTTACTGCCTGCAGGTAAAATGTGGGGGATGAAGTTGGAGAAAAGGGGAAAGAGATGCCATCTAGGAGACAATCAAAGAAGAGAGAAAGGAGTCCCCAGAGGCTTAGCAGTCAGAGAAATAAACTTAGAAAGGAACTGCCCTAATGGATCAAGCAGTTAAAAGTGGAAGTGGAAAGTTTGTACTTTCAGATTTGCAAGATTCTGTTAATATAGCTTTACAGTAAAATAGTTTAAACTCATCTAGTCATGTTTCCTGTCTGGTTTACTGGGGAAGGCTGACATCAATCTTGCAAGTCCAAAAGTACAAAACTTCCCACCTCTAACTGAGCCACTGGGGGTTCCTGCCTCTCTTGTCTGATTGTTTCCTAGGCAACATCTCTTTCCTCTTTCCCTCAGGTCATTCCCACATTACATTACACCAGGGGTCCCCAAACTTGGTACCTTTAAGACTTGTGGACTTCAACTCCCAGAATTCTCCAGCCAGCTATACAAGTCTTAAAGTTGCCAAGTTTGGAGACCCCTGCATTACATGTTCTATCTCTTCACCAACCATCAGAGGTAAGTCTTTCATTCAGGCCTTGGTTTCCTCTATTTTATAGCTTGGACGATTTGATTCCCTGGTGTCCCAAGGATGAAGAAGAGTGCTAGTGATAAGATTCTTGGAAACCTTCCATAAGGACTTCCTATATCACTAAATGAAATCCTTTCAGGCTCTCACAAGGAAACAGCTTCTGCTATATCAAGTTCATCGTGTTCTGGCCTTTCTTTCACATTTGAAATAGCAATAATCTCCTGTCCCCTTTTTTCCTCTTGTTGGTAGGTATTTCTCCCTTTTCTAACCTGCTAATGGAACATTGCAGGAAAGGCCTAGCACATCTCAGTTCTCTGGCATCCCTGCAATTTCCAGTCATTTCATCACAAATTAAACCCTGAAGTTACAGTTTGCAAGGATGTGAGAAACAGGAATTTCACAGGACCTAACAGCTAGTGTGGTCAAATGGTTGTGTCTGAGCTGATAAGTTATACTCAGTCATATTCTGTCTCAGAATGGCATGTTGCATTGCAACTCCTTTTTTCCTATCATTTCTTTTAAAGGAAAGAAAAAAAATAGTGGCAAGATCAAGAAATTAAATTATATGGACATTTCACAAATGATAAATAAATCTGATGTCCAAATGAGGATTGTATGCAGACTTTCTTTATATTCTGAGTTAATAAGACAGGACCTCTCGTAGATTGGTAAGTAGCTACAAAAGAGAGTAAGAATCAGTGGATGGTTTTCAGACGAGGATCTCCCAGGAAATCCTCTCACAACCAATGCTAGATAAGTGATTTAGAGCAGTGTTTCTCAACTTTGACAGTGTTAATTTGCGTGGATCTTAATGTCAACAAGATTGATAAACATTGAATTAGTGTGTCTGAGCAATGAGATGGTCAGGTTTGTTAAAATTACTAAAATAAAATAAAAATAAAATGCAAATAATTTTCCAAAGTGGATATTTTGGCTTCAAAATGAGAAAGGGAATTCAATGTAAAATGATGCAGTTTGGCATGCATGCATGCACCTCCCCCCACCCACACATATCAAATGTCACTGATAATAATACAAGTTGAAAATGACAGGAAATGGGATCTCAAAGCCATAATGGAAAACTCCAGAAAAAAATACTATCTGTGTGCAGTCGCCGTGTGTCTGCATGTTTTTTTAAAGCAGATACCATGTTTGGAAAACTCAGCAAGGGGAACTGAAGCTACAACTGCCAGTATAGTTTTACAGTGTTGTAACTGTTATGTACAGTCTTTCTTATCATTGTGTAGAGTTGAAAAAGAGGCAAAGGAAAAACAAAAGAGATATCCAATCTATTCAGGGGCTAAAGCAGTTGCTCCTGAGGAAAGAGTATTGTAGCTAGAGATTTATTAGCATGGAAACAAATAGGGCACAGGAAATCATGATCAAAATGTATAAAAAACATGCTTGGTATGAGGGGAAAAAAAGATAAAGATTTTCTCCTTCTCTTACATAGGAACAACTTGAGTTCATTCATGGAACTGGAATGTGTTTCTTTACATAATTCATAATTAAATTATGGAATACTCTGTCCTCAGGTTTGACAACAATGAGAAAAATGGATTGTTATGAGCAGGAACTAAATAAATTAATAAAGGATCAGGCTATTAATTCCACCAATTCCATCATTTTTACGGACTTTGCTTTTCTCCCAGAGACTTGGCTGCCTCCCATTGTGGTGAGAGAACAGTGGGAGGATGTATTTTCCCCTGCAGTGGGAGGGCAGGGGATTGTTCAGGACTGATCAGGACTTTCTCGCAAGCCACTATGGTGGCAGCATAGTGACTTGTTTTTGGACTCTAACTGCCGGCAGCTGTGAGAGAGCTGCCGACTGCTTGTTCCTGTTCTTGTTCCTGTTTATTGCTACAGTCTGTCTCCTTCATTGTATTCCATTCTTACAATGTGTTCCATCGTACCAACTACCTCCATTACTATCTGAGATGTATAGTTATGCTTGTCTACTCTCTATTAGATTTAGGGCCCTCCAGACGGTTCCCAGTCTGTGGAATGGCCCTGTACGCTATCAAAAGCTTACCTTAATGACGGATCTTGGGATCCCGAGAGGTGGCATGTTGCGACTAATGGGTCAAATTCCAAATTTAGAAGGAAGGGGAAACTTCTTAAATTTTTAATTTGTTGTCTTAAGGGGTTAGGAGGGGGGAAATGGGTCTGTTTGCAGCCCGGTTCGTGGCAGGGAAGGGCGGGGGTTGGGGCGGCGAGGCCCCGGGGACTCAGGTGGGGGCCACGATTCCTAGGGTGGTTGGAGTCGGTGGCAGACGTCGAGGCATAGGGCAGTACATGCTGGGAGTGCGCACCCGCCAGCTTCGTGCGGTTGCTCGCTCCGACCCTATGGCCTCCTCCCTGGGGAGTTCGGGAACAGGGACCCCTGGGCTTAGGCTGGTGTACTTTAATGCCAGGTCCGTGGCTAATAAAGCCACCCTCCTCCGTGAGATTATTGAGGAGGAGGCTGCGGACCTGGCTTGTATCACCGAGACCTGGTTGGGCCCGGAGGGTGGTGTCCCTCTGGTTGAATTATGCCCTCCAGGTTTTCGGGTTGTGCACCGGCCACGGGCCCAGGGAAGGGGTGGTGGGGTGGCTGTGGTTATTAGGGAGACCTTGCTTCCAAGGGAGGTCACTATCCCAGAGATAGGCGGAAGTGAGACCCTTCTCCTGAAGTGGGGCCTAACGGTCAGGTGGGCTTGCTGCTCACATACCTTTCTCCCAGCTGTGTGACAGCGGCCTTACCGGGACTTCTTGACGTCCTCTCGGGTGGCGGTGGAGCTCCCAGGCCTTATAGTCCTGGGGGACTTTAACCTGCCGTCCCTGGGGATGCGTCGGGATTGGCCCGGGAATTCATGTCTTCTATGGAAGCCATGGGCCTGACCCAATTAATTCATGGCCCCACTCACGAGGGGGGGAACACTCTAGACCTAGTTTTTGTCTCTGAGTGGTGGCGTAGTGACAGAGGGCATCCTGTTTATACGGCTCTGCCCGTTCCATGGTCTGATCACTATCTCCTGCGGCTGGTTTTCCAAAAGGCCACCCCCCACTGCTGGGACAAGGAGCCTCTTGGATGGTTCCGCCCCAGGCGCCTTATGGACCCTGAGCGGTTCCAGGCGGAACTGGGGCCTTTTCCCTCTTCCCTTACTCACAGCTCTGTTGAGGATCTGACGCGCTTGGCAGCGGGCCGCTTCGGAGGCCCTTGACAGGGTTGTCCCCATGCGTCCCCTCACACGCCGCGGATCTCGGATGGCTCCCTGGTATACAGAGGAGCTCCGGGAGATGAAGCGCCGTCGGAGGGGCTTAGAGAGCAGGTGGAGGGCCACCGCTCTCAATTCGACCGAACCAGTTAAGAGCCCATATTAGGACTTACCTGGGAGCTATGAGGATGGCGAGAAGGTCTTATCTCTCCGCCCTCATAGCGTCCGCAGATAACAGCCCAGCCGCCTGTTCGGGTTACGCGCTCTCTCCTTTGTCCTGGGGAGGGGCGGATCCGTTGCGGGGAAGGGCTGAGGAATTTGGACAATATCTGTCGGATAAGATCACTCGAATTCGAAGTGGGTTGTCCACTGATTTGCAGTGGTCTGAGGAGCGGGATACAGGTAGTCTGGCAAGTGTGTTCTGGGATGAGTTCGATCCTGTTTCGAGGATGAAGTGGACGGGATTATGCGCGCCTGAGTTCCACCACATGTTTGTTGGACCGTGCCCTTCCTGGCTGTCTTATGCCGCCAGGGAGGTCACCTGCGGTTGGATCCGGGCAGTGGTCAACGCTTCGCTAAGGGAGGGTGCTTTCCCCTCCGCCCTGAAAGAGGCGGTGGTGAGGCCCCTCCTGAAGAAGCCTGCCTGGATCCGACTGTGTTAGATAACTTTCGTCCAGTCTCCAACCTTCGCTTTTTGGCGAAGGTTGTTGAGAGTGTGGTGGCCAGACAATTTCCGCTTTTCCTGGATGAAAGCGGACTACCTAGATCCGTGCCAATCGGGCTTCGGTCTGGTTTCAGCATGGAGACGGCATTGGTCGCACTGATGGATGATCTCTGGAGGGAGCGGGACAGGGGTTCTTCCTCTGTCCTGGTCCTGTTAGACCTCTCAGTGGCTTTCGATACCATCGACCATGGTATCCTTTTGCGACGCCTGGGGTTGGGGGTGGGGGCACTGTTTTTGGTGGCTCTCCTCCTACCTGGGCGTCGCAATCGGTGTTAGCAGGGGGCAGAGATCGGCCCGAGGGCACTCACTTGTGGGGTCCCTCAGGGGTCGGTCCTCTCTCCCCTTTTATTTAATATCTACATGAAACGCTGGGTGAGATCATTCGTGGTTTTGGGGTGAGGTATCATCAATATGCTGATGATACACAGTTATATATCTCCACCCTGGCCAGATCAGTGATGCCCTCTCCGTGATGACTCGCTGTCTGGATGCGGATGCGGATCTGGATGGGCGGAAATATGCTTCGACTCAACCCGGCCAAGACTGAGTGGCTGTACATACCGGCATCGCGGTCCAGTTTGGAATGTCCATCGTTGACCATAGGGGAGTGGTGCTGCCCCTGTGGATAGGGCTAGGAATCTGGGGTCCTCCTGGATGCGGCTCGGTTGGAGGAGCAGGTGGGAGCCGTCACCAGGGGGCTTTGCCCAGATCCGGCTGGTTCGCCAGCTTCGCCCGTTCTGGACGCGATGCCCTGCGTACGGTCACTCATGCCCTTGTTACCTCGCGACTTCGACTACTGCACGCTCTCTATTTAGGACTGCCCTTGCACACCATCCGGAGATTGCAACTGGTGCAGAATGCAGCGGCGGGTGGTGATGGGAGTTCCCCAGTTCTCCCATGTTGCCCCTTCCTGCGTGGCTTGCATTGGTTGCGGTTGCGCTCGGGTGAGGTTCAAGGTTCTATCTTAACATACAAAGTCCTTCACGACATGGGTCCCTATTATTTAAGGGAGCGACTGCTGCCGACATCGAACACCAACCGCCCTGTCGATCCCACAGACAGGGGCTCCTTGGGGTCCCGTCAGCGGGCAGTGCCGGCTGGCGGTCCCCGACGACGGGCCTACTCTGTTGCGGCCCCTGACCTGTGGAATCAACTTCCCTGGAGCTTCGCCTGGCCCCTGACCTCCGCACTTTCCGTCGCGACCTGAAGACCTGGTTGTTTAACCAATCCGGGCTGTGACCCTGGGGTGGGGTGGTCTTTTTAGAGTTTTATCTCTGTAATTTTAGTGTTAATTCGGCTTGTTTGTTTAATCTGGTTTTAACTAATTTATTGTTGTGTGTTTTTATTTTGTAAGCGCCCGAGTCCTTTTGGAGAGGGGCGGATCTGCGTTGGCCCCTGATCTCGCTCCTTTTCGAGACTTGAAGACCTGGCTGTTTCAGCAGGCCGGCCTGGATTGACCTGGGGTGGAGTAGTTTTAATTTTGTTGTTTAGTGATTTATTCTTTTAACTTTTGGTAATTTGGACTTGTTTTTTATTTGTATTGTTGTATATCTTTTGTATGTTAAGCGCCCTGAGTCCCGGGAGTAGGCTGACATACAATCTAAATAAATAAATAAATAAATAAATAAATAAGTCGAATTAATAAATAAATAAATAAATAAATTAATGAACATTAATTTTGATAGCAATCAGTGGTGGGATTCAAATTTTTTTACTACTGGTTCTGTGGGTGTGGCTTGGTGGATGTGGTGTGGCTTGGTGGGCATGGCTTGGTGGGCATGGCTTGGTGGGTGTGACTGGGGGAGGATACTACAAAATCCCCATTCCCTCCCCACTCTTGGGGGAAGGTTACTACAAAATCCCATTCCCTCCCCACCCCACTACCCTGCTTTTCAGAGCCGTTCTCCACTGCAGGGCAACAAGAGAAGGCCCAGCCAATCAGCTGGGATTCAGGAGACAGAGAATAGATGGGGTCGGGGCCAGTCAAAGGTGGTATTTGCCAGTTCTCTGAACTACTCAACATTTCCGCTACCGGTTCTCCCGAACTGGTCCGAATCTGCTGAATACCACCTCTGATAGCAATTTACTATTTTCTGAATCCCAGGCAATATTATCTTAAATGCCAAATATGGAGAAGCTCTCCTATCTGTACCAGTGAGCTTTCCAAATGTTTTGGCTGGTCACAGAAGACTGCAATATTTGGGCTTGGTCTAGTCCAGGAAGGCTCTTCTGCTGTTTTGGGTGATGGGAAGGAGAAATGTGTGTACATATTGTTTGATTCTAAGTTTGCATGTTGGTGGTGAGTGGATTTTGGATTTTTAAAAGGCACCAAGTCTTCTGGTGAGGAAATAAGACATGTGTATGAGGAAGTTAGGTCACATCCCAACTCAGATTCTATCTGTGCTGATCTATATTTAGCTTCAGAGTTCGGGTTAACGATTCTTCTCAGTCAAGTATTCTTTAAGTAGTAAAGTCAAAACTGACATTGTGTAAACTAGTGAAAAGGGCTCAGATGTCCTGTGGCAATAGATTCATTAACAGTGGGCACTGCCTTTAACATTCAGCCTGTTCCCAGACACTCCTCTTCATCTCTTCCTTTATACCAGATGAAAGCCTGCTGAAGAGCTTTCTTTTTTTGGAGACCGGCCAAGGAAATGTAAATAGCTCAAATGTTATATTACCGAAAATGCTCTGATTCAGATATCAGTCATCAAGGTTTAGCAAAGGAAAACTATCCTCTTGTAGCTGCATTTCCTTTCATCTGTCTCTAAGATGGCAAGAAGAATGCCATAAATTCCTTGGGTTCAGTGGCAACAAATTGTATTAATGACATGTATTGTTATTTGATGGAACGGTAGCTCCAAAAGCCCGGTGTCTGTAGAATCCAGCACCTTGGACAACTTTAGATAAAAGGATGTGGCATGAAGAACAAAGTCCACATCTTTTCTCTTTTCTCTGGTCATGTATAAAGAAATTTATGTGTGCTGAAATTCCAGAAAGAATGTGATCTCTTTCAGCTTTAGGACTAAGGGATAGTCAACACTAGCTTCATGGAATGTTGTGGGAGCTGTAGGAATTTAGATTCAGTTAATCCCCGACTCCTCTTGCCAGATGCCCTATATTCCTTCTTTTGTACCTTTCTGTCACTGAGCTAACAATCAGGTTTGGAGGCATTTTTCAGGGGGCTCAAGGTTTCCAATGTTAGCAAAGTATTCTCTCTCTGCTCTTGGAGGAAAGGAGAACACCTTCCCATGCAATATAAGACTATGCTATGTATCATCTTTATCGCTACCTGATAAACAGCCAGCAATAACATTGGATTCATATTATTATTTTCCAGAAAACCTCTGTTTGTAAATTTTTTTTTTAACGAAACAGCAAAGTAGGTTTGTTTTCAGTTTCAGTCCTCAAATTTAGGAGAGAATATTTAATTATGACATTTCTTCACCATTGTTGGTTTACCAAGGGAGCATTAAAAAGCCTGACCTTTTTGTTCCCACCTTGGGATAATCACAACAGATTTGAGATGTCATTGTCACCAGATCTGAAAAAAGTGCAATGGAATCCAAGAGAGACTAATTAAATTTTTTCCAGACCTGCCAGATTGTTACAGTCTTGTTTTCTTCAGTGTTTCAGGAGGATGCAATGGCCAGGGGAGTAAATGGGGGTAGGAAGAAGGGCACTTACTGAATTTAAAGACTTCTTTTAAAAAAATTGTAAAATATACAGATTAAGGCAAGGGTCTTCAAACTTGGCAAGTTTAAGACTTGTGGACTTCAACTCCCAGAATTCCTGAGCTAACATGACTGAGGAGGAATTTTGGCAGTTGAAGTTAACAAATCTTAAAGCTGTCAAGTTTGAAGACCCCTGGACTAAGGCATGGTTTGCAAATTAACACCCTAGTTTGCAGAATTGTTGATATTTGATGCCTCATAAACTATAGAAATAAGAAATAAAAACCAACTGCCTGAGGTCCACCTTTAATCAATCTTTTCTTGGTCTTTTTTGTTTGCTTTTAGTTTTAGGCTGTGAAAGGGGAAATGAGGTATATATCCATTGTTTAATTTCAAGATGTAATAATCTAATCATACTCTTTGTGGATAGCTTTCTTGTTTTCTTTCTTTTTGTTGTTGTTGCAAAAACCCTTCTCTTTCATCCTGGATGTCTGAGTTGACAAAACACGCTAAACCTAAAGCTAAGTTAAGAAACCACAATTGCTTTCCTCACATATCAGACTGAACAGTTAAATCATAATATACTTAATTTGCTAGATGCTGAATTTCAACCTTAATTTAGACCAGTCTAGTGCTTGCTATATGAATACTAGCTGTTGGTGTTGTACCAGAAAAAAATGTGGTTCCCTCTCTGCAGATATCATGCTTGTGAAGATGAAGGACAGGATACACAAATGGCCTCTTTAGATGTGGATTTGGAAGCCCTTAGTTTGGAGTTGCTTTTGGAACAAATCAAACATATTAAATCCCAAACATCCTAACAAGGGAAGCCAATGTGATGAGAAAAAGACAACCTCCTGTTGATGCTAGGTGGCAGAAAGGCTCTATTGGCACTATTAGATTTTTACTTTCCAACAAGTAGGAAATATAATAATAATAATAATTTATTCGACTTGTATGCCGCCCTTCTCCCTAAGGACTCAGGGTGGCTAACATTAAAACAGCACAGAATTTACATAAAAACAAATTAAACCTAACAAGTTGGAATAAACAATAAAACATTAAAACATTAAAAACTAAAACAGTTAACCCCCCCCCCCGGGTCATTCCAGGCCGGCCTGTTGAAACAACCAGGTCTTCAGGTCCTGGCGGAAGGAGCGGAGATCAGGGGCCAAACGGAGATCCACGGGGAGCTGGTTCCAAAGGGTGGGCACTCCCACGGAGAAGGCCCTAGCCCTGGGAACCGCCAGCCGACAATGCCTAACTGACGGTATCCCAAGGAGGCCCCTCCTGTGGGAGCGAACAGGGCGATTGGCACATGATGCTGGCAGGAGGCGTTCCCGCAAGTACCCTGGACCCAAGCCATTTAGGGCTTTATAAGTTGTTACTAGCACCTTGAAACTATAAATATAAGGAAGGAGAAACCACATCTTTGTTGTTAGATTTTGGCTAGTCGTGCAGAAGGATTCTACCAGAGAAATGTAGAATTTTTAGCATTATTTCTGCATTATCAGGAAGAAAAGCTTCTCCTTACCTAATAATTCAATGACACAAATAACTGATGGCACAGGACAATACCTTAATTTGAACTTCCCCAGTTTGATAGTGATCCTTTCCTACAGTCAATTGTAACAGGTTTCTGAACATCTGTCTAACTATGTACATGATGAATTTTCTGCCATGTCTTGAAATGAATTGTATTACAGGACACAGAACTCTTTGGGAACCCGTTTAACACCATAGTTATAGCTTTAGTTACACCACCTCTTTTTAATTATCTTCATGGGTTTGTTTTTGCTCTCCCATCTGTTCTCTATTCTGTTTCTGTTCTGTTTCTATTTCATAAAAAACATCCCATTGGAAGGACCCAATCCTTTGCTCCCTTAAGAGACACAATTTGAAGGGCAGGAGACATTGACTGACCTATGACTCAGCTGTTGCAATGCCAACCTACACTTTGTTATGTCACTATTGGAAGATGCTCCAGGGTGCAGCAGGTGAAGAGGGGCAGGTGGCAGCTATGGCTAGAAGGGCCATTGCACAACTCTTCTAGTGTGCTAATCGTACCCATTCCTGGATTGGGAGACACTACTCACAGTGACTCATGCTTTAATCACCTTCCTGTGGTATCTGCCTGTTCTGTAAGATCTGTCAAAGTCAAGCATGCCTCCGGTTCCATCTATCAAGTAATGGCATCCAAGGGTATCTGGGAGGCATGCTTTCTCTCTTCTCTGGAATTGCTTGGCTGATGTGGGCTGCAGCATGCCCCTTCTGCTGGTACGAGTGGGGCAGGTCAATCCCATTGGGGTGAGTTGAATTCTCAAGTAGCTTGGACACATGCCATAAGACTTTATAAGCAATAGCCAACACCTTGAATCAGACTTAGAAGCAAAGTGGCAGCCAGTGCAGCTCACATAACAAATATGTTACATGGGCTACCCTAGAGGCCCTCAGAACTGTCTGTGCAATCGCATTCTGAGCCAGCTGTAGCTTCTGAATACTCTTCAAGAGTAGGCCCATGTAGAGCACATTGCAGTAATCCAGGTGAGGAATGATCATGCCCTGAGTGACCGAGTGCAGGGCCTCAAAGCCATGTTTGTCATTCCTGTTCTTCAAACAGGATTCAAGAGTCCAGGAGAATCCCCAGGTTGCACACCAGTTCTGGAACAAGTCTACCCCTTCCAGAACTAATATATTATCCTAATATAAACTGAATACAATTAAAATATAAGGGATTTTGCCATTCCTATAACCCAGAAGATCTCATTCACATGCATACCACACTGCTATTCACTGAAAGTCTATACCGCATTCCCCCTCCCCCTTATGTAATCAATGGCTGGTTAATCATAATAGGAGAGAGAGAGAGAGCCAAGGTCTTCAGGCTGTACCTCAACAGTGAGCATCTGGATACGAGGCTGATGGGATATAGTGGATTACCTTCTTTCTCATTTTACCTTTTATTTTATTTGAATTATATTTTTTATTAAAATTTTACTCATTCTTTTAAAGGCACACCTATAAATATAAATATAAATATGAAAAAATATTCTCCTGAAATCTGTTGTTGATTCATAAAGGGTCACTTTAGATATATTTTGAAGGGAAATTAGGTAGTTGCATTGCTGCCCTGTAGATTCTACCGTATGTGGGTCTCTCTACTCTCCATCTCCATTTATTGTAAATTCTATATCCAAAATATAGAGAAAAAAACCCAGTGTAGGCTTGTTTACAGATCCAGTTTGATGTAGTGATAAAGACACTAGGCTAAAAACAGAGAAACTTCTGATCAGAAGGCACTAGGCTAAAAACAGAGAAAGTTCTTGTTAAGTTTGCATGAAGAGTCAGACGCGAAGAGCTTCAGTGACGAGTTTATTAGTGACTACAGCTCGAATGGACCTGTCTTGGCTGGGCTACAGCTGCTACTTATAGCCAGCAGCCGCAGTTGCCAGCCAATCAGAGTGCAGGGTTTTCCCGCACTTTTCAAACCAATCATATTTGACATTTTACAAGAACAATTCAAACTAAACCAATAACATTCAAACCTACATACATAACACCCCTCCCCACTAGGTTCAGTCCATACCAAACCCCAACCTATCTAATATATTCTTTTAAATAGGTGGGGCTCTTACGTATGTTGAGACCTTCGTGGTTCAGAAGTTTTAACATTCTCACCCAGTGAGAGAGGAAATGTGTCTGCTGACATTTCCCCACTGGGACTTCCTGTGAAAAGACCCTGTTTGATTGTTAGAATCTGGTCTCTCCTCCCAACCCATCTCCAACCCAATGTCAGCACCCAAGTCAGGTAGTGATGTACAATCTTCCACTTATAAGGATGGATTTTGGCATTGTGACAGGTTTTGGAATGGTTCCTGTCGTAATGGCTCGTTACACATGGGATGGATTCTTGCTTGCTGATTATCCTCCTGCTCCTCCCCTTCCCCCCTAGAATTGATATCAGGTGAGGGAACTAGAGAGGAACAAGTGCGATGTTCCTGAGAAAACCTGGATCTAAGTTGATCAATGTGCCTGCTCCAGAGGAGTCCATCCTCTGTTTGTACCCTGTAAGAACGAGGGCCTGTGATTTGAGTTATCTCAGCAGGAATCCACAAAGATTCCCCCATAAGGTTCTTAGCATAAACAGAATCACCCACACTGAATGTGCGAACTTTGGAAGTGGAATCTAGTGGTGCGTTGGGTGCGTAAGTGGGATGAAGGCGGTCAAGGGGAGACCTAAGTTTCCTACCCATCAACAACTGCTGGGGATAAGTTAGTTGATGTGTTAGGAGTGATGTGCTGAACACTAAGAAATTTTTCAACTTTCTCAGTGATGTCCCCAGGACCTAATTGCTGAAGTTTCTCCTTGGTAAAACGCACCATGCATTTAGCCCGGCCGTTAGCCGAAGGGTGCCCAGGGGCAGTGAGGGCATGTCTGATACCCTGTTGTGCTAAATAGGATTCAAAAAGGTTAGATGTAAATTGAGGGCCATTGTCAGAGACAAGAACATCGGGTAACCCGTGGGTTACAAAAAGTTTTTTGAGCTGCTTGATGACAGCATCAGTTGTGGTGAATGCCATAGGGATTACCTCTAGCCATTTGGAATATGCATCTACTATAATAAGGAAGGTGTGCCCTCTGGTAGGGCCTGCGAAATCAATGTGAATCCTGGACCATGGGCCCCTAGGACATTCCCATTCCTGTTTGGGGGCGAGAGGTGGTGCAGGCCTGACTACCTGACAGTTGGGACAAGATGCAACCCAGTTTTCAACCATTTTGTCAATACCTGGCCACCATACATAACTCCTGGCCAATCCCTTCATCCTTACAATAGCAGGATGACCCTCATGTAACATTTCCAAAACCTCTCTTTGTAGTTTTGCAGGAATAACCACCCTGTTACCCCACAAAATACATCCCCTTAATACAGATAATTCAGTTTGCCTGGACTTAAAAGGTTGGGCCAGGTGAGGTAGATCTTGAAAAGGCCAACCTTTCTTAATCCAGCCTATAACGGGAGCCAATAAAGTGTCTTTGGCAGTCTCTCTGGCAATTTCAGCAGCATGCACTGGAAGCTTGGCAACAGTTTCTAGGAAAAAGGTGTGTGTTTCAGGTTCAAAGTCCTCCTTGTGGCAAGGAAGTGGGCAATGACTCAGTGCATCAGCATGTCCAATGTCCTTGCCAGGCTTGTGGATAAGTTTGTAAGAATAAGCAGCAAGAAATTCATTCCACCTCAGCATTCTTGGTGACAGGATAGTAGGTGTAGGTTTATCTCCCGCCACAATGCCTAACCAAGGTTTGTGATCTGTAACAATGGTAAATCTTCTCCCCTACAAATATTCATGAAATTTCTTGACAGCTGCAACAATTGCCAATGCTTCCTTGTCCAATTGGCTGTAATTCCTCTCTGCTTTGGTCAAAGTGCGAGAGTAAAATGCAATAGGGGCTTCTCTCCCGCTGGGAAGCCTGTGGCTCAAAACTACCCCCCCACTCCAAAGGGGGATGCATCACAAGTAAGTACAACAGGCAAATTCTCAGAGAACTGTATCAGTACAGTATCAGACGTGATTAGTCTTTTAATACTGTTAAATGCTGATTGTTCCTTCCTCCCACAGATCCAAACAGACTTTTTGTCAAGTAATCTGTGCAATGGTTCTGCAATGGTTGCCTTCTGAGGTAGGAACATGTGATAAAAGTTAATGAGTCCAAGGAAGGCTTGCAAATCTGTTTTGCATTTAGGTCTAGGGGCTTCTTTGATTGCTTTAATCTTGGCATCTGTAGGGTGGGTGCCATGCTTGTCAATCATGTAGCCCAGGAACTCAACCCTGTCAGTTTTAAGAGTGCATTTTTCTTCCTTGACTTTTAACCCCGCTTTCCTGAATCTGGTAAGGACTTCTTTGAGTCTTTCTTGTAGCTGAGTGTCATTTTCAGCAGAGATTAACACATCATCAAAGTAAGGCACTACCCCTGGCAGTCCTTGGAGCATCCTTTCCATATGGCTTTGGAAAATGCCTGGTGCCACGCTTACTCCAAACTGTAACCTTTTACATTTGAAGGCACCTCTGTGAGTCACAATGGTTTGGGCCTCTGCAGTGGCATCATCAACTGTTAGTTGTTGATATGCCTGGGCCAGATCCAATTTGGCAAAAACTGTACCCCTGCCAAGTGAATGTAATAGATGATGCACCATTGGAACTGGGTATGCGCTCTGCTGCAGCACATGGTTCAGTGTCCCCTTATAGTCCCCACAGATTCTTACTGACCCATCAGTCTTGACAGGTGTGACTATGGGTGTCTCCCATCTGGAGTGGTCAGTGGGCTCTAAAACCCCTTGAGCTATTAGTTTATCTAATTGTGCATCAATTTTTCCTTTAAGGCAAATGGGACCCTTCTGGGCTTTAAAGCAATTGGGGGCACCTTGGGATCTAGGTTGAAAGTGATAGGGGTCCCCATATACTTGCCCAATCCTTCGCTGAAGACCTCTGGAAAATCAGACTTCAAGGCCTCCTCCCATTCAGAGTTGCTCACGTGATTGATGCCAGTCACCTCGATGCCTAGTGGATTGAACCACTCAAGTCCCAGCAAGCTTGGGCGATCCTTGTCCACGATGGTCAGGGGCAAATGTTTGGTGTGGCCTTTGAACTTCACCTTGAATTCTCTTGTTCCAACTACTGGAATCTTGTTCCCTTGGTAGTCTTTAAGAGTCAATGCTTGCTTCTGGAAATGTTTCTTCTGAATGTTGGGAAGTAGCCTGTGAATAGTGTCCCATGACACCATAGATAAATAGGAGCCTGAGTCCACTTCCATTTGGCAAGGCCTTCCTTCAATGAGTACTTTCACATGTACTTTTCTGCTTCTTAAGGTTGAAGAGTGACCAATGGTGATTGTTTGATGAGTTTCATTCTTCCCATTTGCTTCTGAGTTGCACCCCGTTTTCTCACTGAAGTTGTTGGGCTTGAAATGTTTGTCAGGAAACTTTCTTCTGTGTGGTGGAGTTCTGGATGATTTGCAGACTCTTGCTAAGTGACCTCTTTTTTCACAACGAAGGCAGATGGTATCAAGAAACTTGCATTCAGTGCGGGGGTGCCCCCCCACAACCTCTGCAATAAAAGTCTTGCGTTTTTCTTCCCAGGTCTTTCTTTTTCTTTTCCATTCTGAGTCTATAAATTCCTTCCTCCACCTCACTGCAGTCTGATTCAGAATCTATTTGCTCGCAATGAGTTGTTGTGGACTTTTCCACATCAGAATGGCTTGAGGCCTTGTTAATTTTCTTCATGGCTGCCGCTGATGACTTAGTGGCTTCTGCTGAGGAGGCCTCTTCTATGGCTTCCTTTAACGTGATCTTAGGTTTTAATAACAATTTGCTCTGAAGCACTTTGTCTTTGAGGCCTAGAACAAATCGATCGCGCATGGCCTCCTCCAAGTTGTTAAACTCGCATGCACCCCCAATGTCTCTTAAACTTGCCACAAAGTCATTAACGTTTTCGCTTTCCCCTTGATCCCGACGATAAAACTCATGTCTCTTAATGAGGCACGATACTTGTGGGGCGTAATGGGCTCTTAAAAGCTTTTGTAGATCAGGCCATTCCATTACCTTCACGTCTGCAGCTCCCGCCAATGCCTTCACCATCTTGAAGACTGCCAGACCGCAGTGCGTAAGAAAGACCGCCCTCTTCCGCTTCTCGGAGATGTCTCCGAGGTCGTTTCCTTCCAAATACATTTGGAAGCGATCCCGCATACGATTCCCAGTCTTCTGCCGCCGGATCGAACGGGGCTGGGGGGGTGTTCAGTGCAGCCATCTCGCTCTTCTGCTTATCTTCCGCATCGTCTTCTCTTCAGGGGAATCCCACCTTCGTCGCCAGTGTTAAGTTTGCATGAAGAGTCAGACGCGAAGAGCTTCAGTAAAGAGTTTATCAGTGACTACAGCTCGAATGGACCTGTCTTGGCTGGGCTACGGCTGCTACTTATAGCCAGCAGCCGCAGTTGCCAGCCAATCAGAGTGCAGGGTTTTCCCGCACTTTTCAAACCAATCATATTTGACATTTTACAAGAACAATTCAAACTAAACCAATAACATTCAAACCTACATACATAACAGTTCTGATCCTGCCTTAGGCCCCAAACCAGCTGGGTGATCTTAGGCCTGTCACCCTAGGAAGGAGACAATAGCAAAACACTTCTGAAAATCATGCCAAGAAACCTACAGGGATGTCTCCAGACAGTCAGAGGAGTCAACACCGAATCAAAGGTAACTCTCCACCAAGAATAAAAACAAATCACTTGTTTTATGAAGAAAAAAGTCTTGCAGGACCTTCAATACAGGAAACTATATTAGACTAATTTTGTCTGTCTGCCTTTTGCTCTTGCCAGCAGTGCCAGAACTGAAAGAATTTAGGGGAGTGTGGGTGGGGTTTAGTTCTTACTTCTTTAAGTACCCTCTCTACAAATGATGTTTGGAAGAAAGAAAAAATGATGTTGGAAGTTCACTTTTCAAATGTGAAGCAAACAAACAAATACAAATCACTAGAAGATTATGAATGACAGTTCCCAGAGAATATGTACTCCTCTACCTTCATTACACCTTCGTGAAAATAGAGTTTCAGCTCTTGCTGCAATCAAGATGAAATATCAAAATAGGCTGAATGTTACACCCACTCTAAGCTATTCTTTCACAAATCTCTGCGCAGGTTTTCAAGAAATATGCCATCACAGAGAAGCTCATACATTGCATTAAATGTAAGAGAAAATAACAGTTATTATGAAAACATATTTGGTTTGGATATCCCCCTTTATGTCTTCCTTTTTACAAAGCCATAGGTCTTCCTCATTTTTGTTGAAAAGATATTCTGTGATTTTGAGATGTGTAAGGGCAGAGGTGGTATTCAGTAGGTTCTGACCAGTTCTGGAGAACCGGTAGCGGAAATTTTGAGTAGGTCAGAGAACCGACAAATACCACCTCTGACTGGAGATTTTACAATATCCTTCCCCTGCCACGCCCACCAAGCCACACCCATAGAACTGGTAGTGAAAAAAAATTGAATCCCACCACTGGAATCTTGCATGAGGGAGGATGCAAGGCCAAAGGGACTGAGAGGTGGAGGTGCTTTAGACGCAGCTGCACTGCTGATGACCCTGAAGGCCTGAAAACCTTTTCAGATCATATTTGTGGGGTTCTAGGTTTTTTTGGGGTGTGTTTGGATTTGGCTGGTGTGAAATGCAGGGGGCAGGGCCAGGGGCTGGAGCAGGGGCAAAACAATGGAAGATTATTAAGATGGATTGCAAAAAGTGACCATTAGGCTGCTATGGTCCTCATGTGGGAAAATGTTAAGAAACCCATTCATAAATAGCTGGCTATAACACCTAGCACTTAGCTCCAGCTGCCTGCAATTAGTGCAGGCTTGAATCCCACCAGGCTCAAGGTTGACTCAGCCTTCCATCCCCCCGGGGTAGGTAAATTGAGGACCCAAGATTGTTGGAGGCAATAAGCTGACTTTGTAAAAATGCCACTGGGGGGGGGGGCAAAAGCCCTAGTAATAAGCAGGCATATACAATAGAATGAAGGCTATTGCTGAGCACATTGGGTTGTGCTCCAAAGATTGTAAGCCGCCCTGAGTCTCCGGAGAAGGGCGGCATATAAATGTGAATAAAAATAAATAAAAATAAAAAATATACATTTTTATTGTAAACTGATCCAAAAGCTACATTTACTGATGATTTAAATTTAGCACATTAGAAAAATAGTTTTTGCAGACAAGGAAAATATTTATAATCTTTAGAATGCAAACCAGCTTTTCATCTTCAGAGTGTTTCCAATCAGGAGCTAATTAATCCTCTATATCCCTACGAGGTAAATATATGTATTATGCATTGACATGGAGGGTATGTTTGATCTTTCCCTTAACAAGTCCCTGAAGCCTTGAAATTCACAGAGAAAACAGGGCAGACAGGGAGGGAGCTTGGGAACCAAACACACAACCCTGCCTTTGAAATCAAAAATACTTTCATTTGCACATCACACTTAGGAGAAGAAACTGTGGTGTCTGGCAAGCATATAAGCCTCAGAAGAATGGGTTTGCCCCATTTATTTAAAAATGAGTTTTAAAGCACAGTGGAGCAGTTGACTGGGGAAGGCTTCTTTGATTCTGAAACAGAATTATGCGGGCAGTTTTACTTTCAAAGCAACAGTTGTTGTATGGTGCCACAGATTAATAAAAACAGTGTCACATCTCCTAGAAATCTAACTGAATTGGATACATACTCCAGCAAGTAATGTTGTAAACCCATGAGATAGACAGAGGCTTGGTTTGAAAGATCTGAGCAGAATATGTTCCATTTGGTGTTTGTGACAGAAACAGCGCCAGAAAGCATGCGCATAATGCTACAGATGCTGAGAGAAGTAGGAGATGTGTCAGGCCATTTCAACTTTCTTTCTGAAGTGACGTCTGATGTGCACATGCATAATGCTGCAAGAGTGCCAGGCTAATGAATGAATGAATTCTTTATTGGCCAAGTGTGATTAGACACACAAGGAAATTGTCTTGGTGCATATGCTCTCAGTGTATATAAACACTTAATGATAATCATAGAGTACAAATAAGCAATCAAATCATACCAGGAAACAGTCAATATAAATTGTAAGGATACAAGCAACAAAGTTACAGTCCTACAGTCATAAGTGGGAGCAGATGGGTGATAGGAAGGATGAGAAGATTAATAGTAATAGTAATGCAGACTTAGTAAATAGTTGATGAAAACGTATGGTTGTAAGTAAGGGTTGCGTGTCAATGGTTACTTACTCAGGTTCAGAAGCAGTAAATAATAAGTGTTTAAAAATCATTCCTAAGAATTATTTTGGATTTCACATGCACCACTTTGCAACTATCCAGAGTCATTGGGTAGTTACAAATTTAATAAATAACCATAGTAATGTATGCTTGTCTATTGGTGAACTTTTTGCTGGCTTTTGCACATACCTGGAAAAAGATGCTGCTGGTGTAAAAATTACATTTGATTTATTAAAGCAACAGCATCTTTCTACAGGTTTATGCAGCAGCTTCCAGTGGCATCTAATTGGTCCTTGTTGGAAAAGATGAGCTTGTGGTCTCATCAACCTACATTCTTCCATGCCTTAGCAGAGTCTGCCCCATAATGCAAATTGTCAATACTCAAAAGTAATTTTTGAAGAAGAAAATCACATGTTTGTTTCTCCAAAGTAAAACTGTTTCTTATCTGATACTTTCTTTTTTTTACTGAGCCAACAGTTGAATCAAGTGCTTTCTGCAAACAAACTATCTCTTAAACAAAGTCTTTCCCCTCAAGCCACAACAGAAAGAAAATGAATTAGAGATATCAACTGGTTAGGACCCAGCCGTCTCTAGTCTGAGTTAAGGGTAAGCAAGCAGAATTTTTGCTTATTTTTGAAATTAATTTTTTCATAATTGTTATTTTTTTGGGGGAGGTGGAGGGATAATTATTTTATGTCAAATGCAAAGGCAGTTTAAGTTCTGGCTTTCAGAGGCTGCTTTCAGATCTGTTATGCTTGGAACAAAGAATGCTCTCTTATATATGTATATGTGAAACTGAAATAATCTGGATTTTTCTTAGTTTGGGGTGCATTACTGTTTATTAGACCCAACCATTCTATCCATTAAACAGACCACAGGGCAAAATAAGAGGTAATGGGTTGGGCTGTGGGCTCTGCTCTCATAAGCCTTTCTTGAAAAGAAATCGAAAAACAATTTAGTCCCTTAAAGGATTTCTTACTATCTTGTAAGGAAAGAAGACGGGCAGGGAGGAGGGGCATCTCGGAGAATCTGTGTCTCAACCATCTGTGCCTATTGTGAAATTATTTCTAAGACCACCCTGAAAAATCTCATGTACCTGTTTATTCATTTTTAATCATAATGATTTGCTTGCTTTTCAGCAGGAGGTGGGTAATTTGAAAATGCAATTACACCTGGTTTCCCTGCTCTCTCCAGCTGCTTTTTATATTCAGAAATCTTCATTGGGGTTGTGTTTGCTGGGGCTCAATCATCACATTTGTAGCAATGCTGCGCATAGCAGTGAATCATTATATACTATATGATTTGATGAATCAGGTTGCTGTGGAAGCTGTACTGGATGTGCAAAAAAGTTAAAGGACTACATCCACATGTTCACACCCTTGTCAAAGAGCTTCTGCAGATGAAGGAGCGCATTACAATACCAAGGATGGGGTCTCCTTTGGATTCATTTTTTCTCTCTAACAAGAAAACATTGTAATGGTGACAAGTAGTAGTATTAGCAAGAAAAAGTTCCCGAATATTGCATTACATTTCCATACATAGGACCGAAAGTGATCAAACAGTTGTCTTCCATGGATTGATTTATTCTTTGATACAATACAACCACGGGTGGGATTCTATCGGTTCTGTCCACTTCTGTAGAATCGGTTGCTATGAAAAGCAGCAAACAGAGAGCATACATAGAACCGGTGTCTGCTGCTGTTTTGGCCTACATGCCTGCCCGGGCTCTTACCTGACCTTTATTTCCTGTGTTTTCAACCGTAGCTGCTTTGCACGACACAGCTGCGGTTGAAAAAGCAGGAAAAAAGTGCTTTTTCAACCACTGTGCACTTGCACGCAGTGCTGCTCAGCTGTCCAGGCAGCTCAGCAGGTCATAAATTGCACTCGCGCGACTCGCACACGTGCGCATGTGCACGCATGTGCGTGCAACGCAGAGCGACAGAACCAGTAGTTATACTGGTCGGATCCCATCCCTGAATACAACAACATAGTATCAACAGTAGAGACCTTCAAATTTCTAGGTTCAACTATATCACATGACACCTAACACAGTGTAAAACGTATAAAACGGACACCTAACATCAAAAACGTCATAAAAAAGCACAACAAAGCATGTTCTTTCTGCACCAACTCAGAAACTCAAACTGCCCAAGGAGCTGCTGATACAGTTCTACAGAGGAATTATTGAGTCTATCATCTGCACCTCTATAACTATCTGGTTTGGTTCTGCAATCCAACAGGACAGACACAGACTTCAGAAGATAATTAGGACTGCAGAAAAAAACAATTACTACCAACCTGCCTTCAGTCAAGTACCTGTATACTGCATGAGTCAAAAAGAGGGCTGTGAAAATATTTACAGACCCCTCACATCCCGGACATAAACTGTTTCAACTCCTTCTCTCAAAACGATGCTATAGAGCACTGTACACCAGAACAACTAGACACAAGAACCGTTTTTCCCCTGAACGCAATCACTCTGCTAAACAAATAATTCCCTCAACACTGTCCAACTATTACAAAGTCTGCACTACTGTTAATCTTCTCATTACTCCTTATCACCCCTCCCCTCCCACTTGTAACTGTATGACTGTCGTTTGTATCCTTTGTCGCTTGTATCCTTACGATCTATATTGACTGTTTCCTAGTATGATTTGATTGCTTATGGTACCCTATGACTATCATTAAGTGTTGGACCTTATGATTCTCTACTCTTGATGAATGTATCTTTTCTTTTATGTATACTGAGAGTATTTGCACCAAGACGAATTCCTTGTGTGTCCAACCACACTTGGCCAATGAAGAATTCTATTCTAAACAACAACAACAACAATACCATCAAACAATATCTGATTATCCAATGTCCACGGGAAGGAATCAATAGATAAACAAATAGATGGATAAAAATGCCAAATCCAGTTTAAATATCTGGCTGACTGTGCAACCAGTCTTAATAGTAATACAGGTAGCCCTCAACTTATAACAGTTCATTTAGGGACTGTTTAAAGTTACAAGGGCATTGAAAAAAGTGACTCATGATTGTTTTTCACTTTTATGAGTCTTGCAGCATCCCTATGGTCACATGATCAAAAATCAGATGCGTGGCATATTTATGATGGTTGCAGTGTCCCGGGATCATGTGATCATCTTTTGAGACCTTCTGACAAGAAAAATCAATGGGGAAGCCAGATTCACTTAACAACTGTGTAACTAACTTCACAACTGCAATGATTCACTTAGCAACTGTGGCAAGAAAAGTCATAAAATGGGGCAAAAACTCACTTAAGAAATCTCTTGCATGGTAACATAAATTTTGGGCTCAATTGTAGTCATAAGTCGAGGACTACCTATTATATGTTTTTTTGTCTTTCTCCTCCTTTCTCTACAAGGAACTTCCATAAAATAGTGGGAACTTATATAGAAACATAGAAAATTCAGCAATTGGAACCTTTCTTCATTGTCTCCTCTAGATATAGTTCATAATAGCAAGGCGCCATGTTGTGAGGATGTTCTTTTCCTCACAGCATGTAAGGCTCCTCAGTGTTTATAGAAATAAATACAAAAGTAATGTTAAAAATTGTTGTAGGAGTACTTTATCTCTACAGATTCTTCTCCACTCCATTCTCTACTTTTCATTAGCCTACCTCACTTTTTACTTTGTCTATTTTAGGGGCTGGAGAAGAAGGCATTTTGGAAAAAACCATTTACATGGCTTTCTGGTTATTGATAAAGACTATGTTTACCCTCCACTCCCCAACTTGGGGGAAATTGCATGTCTTTCACTCTCTAGTGTGATAGGATAAGTATCCACAGTGTGGCATGTAACTGTGCCATCTTCCTTGCTAATTTTAGGTTACTGGGATGCAGATGTTATCCTGGGGTAGAATGTAGGAAGCCGAGTCCAATCTGAGTCTAATCTGTCCTTCTCATCACTTGCTACCCAGTACTTTGGCCAGAGATGCTGGCAGTTTGCCTTTTCATTGGCTCCATGTAAGGTCTCCTCATAGGCTGCACCTCAGGTCACCCAATCAATCCCACTTCAGAATTGAGAAACCAGCCAAACTCATTCCTTATAATGTGGAATTTATTTTAAATAGAATTCAGTGCAAAGCTATTAAATCTTCCCAATGTTTAAATGTATTATATACACATGCAGGAAATTGCGCTTTTTAATCTGCTGATTATTTTAATGACGTGTGGTGTAGCTGAATAGACAGTTGATACACAAATGGACATACTGTTTCATTTTATAAACACAACCAGGAACCCAGTCCTGAGAAGAAAGCTACGTGAAATATTAAGACCACAAAAAAGCAGATTAGCTAATAAACCTGATGCTTGGAAACTCCCAGGTTAAAGAGAGAGAAAAAAAATATCTGAAGTCAAACTTTTAAAGCATTGGCAGGCCTCTGGGTATGTGGCAGACGTGAAAGAAAATGTGTGTAACTACATAGCGGATAAATAGGCTGATCCAGAGAAATGGGGGAATTCTCTGTTTATAGTCACCCTGTTTTGAAGAGCAGACCAATCCAAATTGTGTATTATTTATTTATTTATTATTTATTAATGGATCTTGTATGCCGCCCCATCTCCGAAGACTCGGGGCGGCTCACAATTAAAACAACGACAACAATAAATAATTAAAAAAGAATTAAACTAAACAAGCCCCAAGGAATATAATTACAAAAATACAAAAATAAGAACCACCCCACCCAAAGGGTCACAGCCCGGATTGGTTAAACAACCAGGTCTTCAGATCATGGCGGAAGGTGCGAAGGTCAGGGGCCAGGCGGAGCTCCAAGGGAAGTTGATTCCAGAGGTCAGGGGCCGCGACAGAATAGGCTCATCTTTGGGGGATCGCCAACTGGCATTGCCCGGCCGACGGGACCCCAAGGAGTCCTTGTCTATGTGCTCGCACAGGGCGGTTAGTATTCGATGTCGGCAGGAGTCGGTCCCTTAAATAATAAGGACCCATGCCATGAAGGACTTTGTATGTTAGAGTTAAAACCTTGAATGCCACCCGGAGTGCCACCTGCAACCAATGCAGGCAGCGCAGGAGGGGGGTAACATGGGAGAACCTGGAAACTCCCATCACCACCCGCGCATGAAGAAGAGAAAAGAAGAACCAGAAAACATATGTCGCGACACATGTAAAAAGGGGCAGGGTTTTTTGCACACATTGTTGTGCCTTCCATGTTGACTTCTCTGATTCTCACCCCATGGACATCTTCTTTTGCAGCTCTTGTCTTAGGTCCTGCCATGAAGTGACAGATTTATCCCCTGTTTTGAATATAGGCAGCCCTCAACTTACAACTTCAAAGTGAGCCAAAAATTTCTGTTGCTAAGTGAGACATTTTTTCAATGAATTTTGCCCCATTTTATGACCTTTCTTGCCACAGTTGTTAAGTGAATCACTGCATTTGTTAAATTAGTAACACGGTTATTAAGTGATTCAGATACCAGATAATCAGAGTTGGAAGGGACCTTGTAGGTCATCTAGTCCAACCCCCCACCCAAGCGGGAGATCTTACACCATTTCTAACAGATGGGAGTCCAATCTCTTCTTGAAGGGATGGCACTCCCACAACTTCTGAGGACAAGCTGTTCCATTGGTTGATTGTTCTCACTGTCAGAAAGTTTCTCCTTATTTCTAGGTTGACTCTCTCCTTGTTCAGTTTCCATCCATTATTCCTTGTCTGGCCTACAGGCACTTTAGAAAATAGCTTGACCCCTTCCTCTCTGTGGCAGTATTGGAAGACTGCTATCATGTCTCCTCTAGCCATGCCCAGTTCCTGCAACCGTTCTTCGTATGTTTTAGCCTCCAGTCCCCTGATCATCCTGGTTGCTCTTCTCTGTACTTTTTCCAGAGTCTCAACATCTTTTTTATAGTGTGGTGACCAAAACTGGATGCAGTACTCTAGGTGTGGTCTTACTAAGGCTTTATAGAGTGGTATTAGTACCTCATTCTGGCTCCCCCATCAACTTTGCTTGTCATAAGGTGATCAAAAGGGGATCATATGATCCCAGGATCAAAAGGAGATCATGTGTTCCCAGGATACTGCAACTGCCATAAATATGAGTCAGTTGTTGAGTGTCTGAATTTTGATCACATGACCATGGGGCTGTTGCAACAGTTGTGTGAAAAAACGGTCATAAGTTACTTTTTTTCAGTTCCGTTATAACTTTGAATGGTCACTAAATGAACTGTTGTAAACCGAGGCCTACCTGTAGTTAAAAACAGTATTGTGTGCAGAAGAAAAATATTCTGTCTCATCAGCGTAATCATATTACATTTGAATCACCTGGGGGAGATCCTCTCTGGCCTTTTTGCATTATGTTATGGATTAATAGATAATTTTCAGATTGACTATTATCTTTTACATAATTGATATATCTCTGTCCTGTATCTCTTCGGTGTCAAAAACAGCAAGTCTTCATAAAAGATAGGATTTGAAAGGAAGACCGATGAAGATAATTTACAAAAGAAAGAAACTTTTAATTAAAAGTCTAGAAAGGTCACTGAGTCTTACAACCAGATCACAGTGCAATTATAAAACAGATGGCAAGTGTCCCAGCAAACAACAGGAGCAGTGGTCTGGAAAATGGGGCAGCAGGGGCTATAGTGAAGAGTGCAGAATTCGACAATCACTCACAGTCTAAAGCTAAGCAGAGAAAGTGAAGTTATGATACGCTTGCATTCCAGATTAGAGTATTTTCTTTCTTCCTCTTTCTTTCCTCCTAAATCCATACCACTTGATCTTGGAATCTTAGACTTACTAGATTTAATTTTAATTAAATTAAATTATTTATTGAAGATTGGTAGCATCTAAAAGAGGAATAGCATATTATTATAACCAAATATTACCAAATTATAACCTTCAACAACAACACTATTTCAGCATGGCCAATAATGAGGGATGCTGGGAGTTGTAGTTTAGCAATAATTGGAGGTTCATGGGTTCTTTAATCCTACCGAGAGGAAGGATCAGGGTCAGAAACAGAACACCTGTTACATTCAGGATGTTGCTGAACTAAAACTCCCAGCTTCTCTTATATTGTCATGCTTCCTAATATGCTGGCAACTGCTCAAGCAACAAGAGAATGTCACAGTCTCCCTACCCCTACAATGAAGCCAATTGAACATACCATTTGGAGGAGGGAAATGTTGGAAAAGGGCTTCCCTGGAGCATTGGAAGCCTCCAGGTTGGTTCTGGTTACTTAGGAGGGGTACTGCATCACTCTGGAAAATCTCAGTCTGATTCAAAGTGTCCTGGAGTAGAATCCATTACACAATCTGGCATTTCAGAATGACTCAGATTTCAGGTAAGGTAGATGTTAGTAGCAGCTGCAACCATTCTGGATTTTGGTGAAGGATGTTGGCATTTGTAGTTCAACATCATCTGGAGGCGGAGGTGGTATTCAGCAGGTTCTGACCAGTTCTGGAGAACTGGTAGCAGAAATTTTGAGTAGTTCAGAGAACCAGCAAATACCACCTCTGACTGGAGATTTTACAGCAGAGGTCTCCAAACTTGACAACTTTAAGATTTGTGGACTTCAACTCCCAGAATTCTCCAGCCAGCTGGATGGAAAACCCCTGTTTTACAGTATCCTTCCCCTGCCATGCCCACCAAGCCACACCCACAGAACCTGTAGTAAAAAAAAACTGAATTCCACCACTGAGGGCCACAGGCTGACATAACTGAAGAAGGCTGGACTGACACAGTGATGGGGGCTCTCAAATTTATTTATTTATTTATTTAATGAGATTTCTATGCTGCCCTATCTCCCGAAGGACTCAGGGCGGCTTACAATAATAAAAGAGAAACAATACAAAAGTTAAAAAACAATTAAATATGAAATCTCACTAAGCCAATAAGACATACAAAAGTATTGTTAAAATCCCCTCCCCTCCATCAGTCTGGGTCGGCGAGTTGGAAAAGCCACGTTTTTAGGCCATGGTGGAAGGATCGGAGGTCAGGGGCCACCCAAAGCTCCAGGGGCAGTTGATTCCATAGGGTGGGTGCTCCCACAGAGAAGGCCCTACCCCTAGGTTTCGCCAGCCGACATTGTCTGGCCGATGGCACCCCAAGGAGGCCCTGCCTATGGGAGTGCACAGGACGCAGGGTTCCCCACAAATACCCCGGTCCTAAGCCATGAAGGGCTTTATAGGTCAACACCAGCACCTTGAATCTCACATGGAGGGCAACCGGTAACCAGTGCAGCTCGCGCAAAAGGGGTGTGATATGGGAGTATCGGGACCCTCCCACCACAACCCGTGCCGCCACATTCTGGACAAGTTGAAGCCTCCATGTGGTCTTCAAGGGCAGCCCCATGTAAAGAGCACTGCAGTAGTCCAGACGGGAGGTAACAAGCGCATGAGTGACCATACATAGGGCATCTCGGTCCAGATAGGGGTGCAACTGACGCACCAGACGAAGCTGGGCAAAGGCCCCCCTGGCCACAGCTCCCACCTGCTCCTCCAAACTGAGCCACACATCCAGGAGGACACCCAAGTTGCAAACCCTATCTATGGGGGAAACATCTCTCCCGCCATAGCCAAGGGTGAATATCTTTGATAACTCAAGATGCTGGTACATACAGCCACTCGGTCTTAGCCGGGTTGAGCTGGAGCCTCTTCCTCCCCATCCAGACCAGCACCGCTTCCAGGCACCTGGACATCACATTGAGGGTGTCACTAGGTTGGTTTGGGGTGGAGATAAAAAGCTGGGTATGATCAGCATATGAGTCTTCTTTAAGGATATTTACTGCTACAGATATAAAAGCTGATTTGTTCTACCTCATCTGGTTGCAATCAAGTTACTAAACTCCCCCCCCCTCAGATGATTGAATTCTTCACTGTCACTTCTGACCTTCATTCTTAATGGCTTTGGATGCAACCTTTTCTACTACTTGCCAATTTTGTTTGGCAAACCACAAAGGCATATTTGAAATCTGTTCGTGCTGTGCTGTTCCTGACTGGGCAGAATTAAATATGCCAGCAAACAGCTTTGTTCATATACTTGTGTTTTTTTAACCTTCCTGTAGTATTATGAGTTATTATTGGATTAAGCATGCCTGTGATCATCTACCATTAATCTGGGTTGCTTGTATTCTTGCAGACCTACTGGAGTAGCATTTATTTTTTATTTTTATTTTTATTCATATTTATATCCCACCCTTCTCCGGAGACTCAGGGCGGCTTACAATTTTTGGGATACAACCCAATGCGCTCAGCAATAGCCTTCCTTCCATTGTATATGCCTGCTTATTACTAAGCGGCATTTTTACAAAGTCAGCTTATTGCCCCCAACAATCTTGGGTCCTCAGTTTACCTAGCCCAAGAGGATGGAAGGCTGAGTCAACCTTGAGCCTGGTGGGATTCGAGCCTGCAATAATTACAGGCAATTTCTAGGAATTACAGTAAAGTGAGCAGCAAGAGAAAAAGCAATGCCCAACCCTACTTTTTTGGGGGTGGTGGTGGTGGTAAGTAGAAAAGACACAACACTTAACTTCCCTCAAAGGATTATGTATCACCAGTGGTGGTATTCAGCAGATTCTGACCAGTTCTGGAGAACTGGTAGTGGAAATTTTGAGTAGTTCGGAGAACAGGTAAATACCACCTCTGACTGGCCCCGCCCCCATCTATTCTCTGTCTCCCAAGTCCCAGCTGATTGGCTGGGTTTTCTTTGGTTGCCCTGCACAAGAGAACGGAGCTGGAAAACAGGTTAGTGGGGTAGAGAGGGAATGGGATTTTGCAGTATCCTTCCCCTGGAGTGGGGTGGGAATGGAGATTTGAAAAGTATCCTTCCCTTGCCGTGCCCACCAAGCCACACCCACCAAGCCACACCACATCCACCAAGCCATGCCCACAGAACCAGTAGTAAAAAAATTTGAATCTCACCACTGTGTATCCCCCATAATTACATTGCTGATTTCAAAGCTGTAGATCCTCCTCAGCCAAAAATATTTTCTGCACTGATAACTTTGAATCAGCTTTTTCTCAGTTATGATATAGAATTGCTGAATGGCTAAAAATGGATGTTCCTATGTATCGGGTGAGGAACAATGGCTCTTTTATGAATACTGAACTTCAACTCGCGGAATTCCTGAACCAGCCATGCTCCCAGCTCCAGGAATTCTGGGAGTTGAAGTCCACAAGTCATAAAGGGGCCATCATTCCTCATCTCTGCTATGTATGCATTTTGCTTTGATGCCAGTCAAATCAAGGAGACTAAAATGTTTATCATTATTTGGATATCATTAGGGCTGTGACCAGCAGAAAGTATGTATTAAAGCAAACAAATACTCCCTCCCAATTAATGTGTTAGCAATGTAACAAAACCAGGGCAATGCAAGTATAACTCAAACCATAAGCCAAAGAGTCACAGAGGAAAAAAAAATCTTCATCTGAGAAAGACTGCAGTTTGAAGTTTTTAATCAGAGCAGAATTCCATATTATGCCTGGGGATATAGAATCCCTATATTTAGCCCTAGCATTCCCAGTTCTGCCCTTCAAACACTCTCCGGTCCTGACCCTGCTTAGCTTCAGAGCCCTGTCAAAATCAGCATGCTCACAGGATTGGAGGAATAAAACCTGTTGGTGTTGATTTCTACATGGGTGAGTGCATGAATTAAGGATCTTGTGACACCTTAAATCAGGGGTCCTCAAACTTGGCAACTTTAAGACTTGTGGACTTCAACTCCCAGAATTCCTCAGCTCCTGCCTTAAACACTAACAGTAATGGATTCTCCCTCTGAGCTTTGGTGTTTCCAAATAATTCCTAAGTCTGACAGTCGATGTTTAATGAATATAAGGAGGTTCATGGCCCTTCCTCTTGAGTGATTTCCTCCCTGCTACCTATTTCCCCCCTCCTCCATTTTTCTGTATTCCTGCAAACCACAGCCTCAAGAATTAATCTGAGCCATATTCAGGAGTCCAATTTATGGGTCGTGACCCACCATTTGGGAAGCTATTGCCTACATCTCCTGCTGAGGAGAGTCTAAATGAGAGGCAAAAGCAGGATCCATTTTCTGACTAAATGTCTTCTTTCAAATGTGGGTAGCAGAGATAGGTTTATGGATAAAACGTTTTTGCAGGCACTCAAATATGACTACATTGTTGGAACCTGAGATGGGTTCAAAAGAAAAACTGCAAGTATTTCATACAAAGAGCTTCTGTGGTCTATTTTAGGGCATATTAGCAGAGTCCTGGCCCTGAAAAGCCTACCAGGCTTATCAAAGATCTAGTTATGCTGTAGATCTGTCACAACTTGAAAAACTGGAGAGGGAGGTTTATGATTAGAATATCCAACTTTTTGAAAAAGAAGTTAACAGAGGGAGCCAGTTTAAACTAGACAGGTGGCACATGTACATATGTCATTGGTGGTGTAACTGCTTTCTTTTTCTCTCATGTTTCCATTGAAAAGCATCAGCTCTGAAATTGCATTTTAATCAAAATGTACTATTTGTCTATGAGACAAAAATAACTTGGGTGATGGAAAGATCTTTAATGGAAAAGCACCACAAAGCAAGAAGATGAAATCTGCTACCCCATGCCATGGTTTAAATCCTGTGAAATGTCAAATCTAAGACAGATATTTTCTGATCAGAATTCCCATTGCCTTGTTCAGTTTAGTGTAGATTATTGTGAATCCTTGTGATACATGGAATGGAGATCAGAACTGCTGAATTTAGAACAAACTCTAATCAGAATATGGAGAAGAGTGGAAAACCCTGGGTTATATCTGTCTGCCCAAGTCTCTTCTGATGGCCTAGCCCTAGAGTTTCCCTCCAACCATTATTTCTGAAAGTGAATACCCCCAAATGATAATGATAATTCATACAATCGGTTCATCATGTTCATAGTTTAACAAATTACAAAGCAAAGCCACCTGTAGCTTTCTAAAAATTTCTCTGCCTCCAAAAAAGCTTGAAAATCCCATTACCCATCATTGCCCTGTTCTCAGTAGCCTTCGGCCTAATCACAAAAGAGAAATGCAATGCTCAAATGTAAAACATTTGTCTCCCTCATGCCAAGAGATGTTTCTTGTTATGGAAATCAAATTTTATAGGCCATAGATTCCAGGAGTAGTTATGATGGATGAAAGTTTTTGTCTTTGTTACAATTCTTGTGGGGAAGAAAGCATTAGTAGGTTGTTCCCAGTAGGTTGGTTTATGAAGAAATAAATCATTCAAACATGACTCTAAGTGGTAAAATCAGACATTTGGATTTGGCTCGGTGTATTTCATAAATATTGTCATTGTGGCACACGACTTAGTATATTGTATGAAATCAGAGAATAGGAAGTAGCAGGTTATCAACCAAAAGATGGTTAAGTAAATTGTGGCTTAGTACAATGTGTAAACCCAACTCACCCCTTCCTGTGGATGATAAGGGCCACCAGGTGATAAAATCCTATCTCCAATTCTCTTGGCCTTTTAAAGGCTATTGCTTTGTAGTGATATTAAATGGATAAGAAAGCCTAGGTAGGCTTGAACTGCATCCACTTTCCCTTCCTTGCTTTTACTGTCCTCCTTCAGCTGCTTCTCTGGAAATGACACGCACAAACATTTATGGATTAATGCACAGTTGTCCATGGAGGGAAGAAGATAAGCTTTTTGGCAAGGCCATGGGTTTACAACCATACCCAACTTTTGTACTAGTTACAGTCTCTGCTAGTAGAGCACAAAGTACGTTGAGGGAGGGTGACCATGTGCACCAGAAGATGAGGCTCCTGTGTCTTTAATCATTGTGTAAAATGCAGAGCTCTAAAAGATCACTGAGATGCTGAGAGCAGTGACTCAATGTTTTTGAAAGGCTTAGCTCCAGAAGGATGCATCAGGCTCTAGGAACCACAAGCATTTGCAGCTAGCACAAAGATGAAAAAAAGAATGCAGCCTGCATTGTGAAATCCCAGTGCACACCCCATCCTTTTGTATGCATGTCTCAACATCAAATGCAAATGCATAAATCATGGACTTTGTGTGGTGATGTCACAATGGAAGTTTCCTCCTCTTGCTTCCCCACAGATATCTAGGCTGTCAAATTCAGGTCACTGGAATATTTGTGGCATACTTTGCAGTTGAAGGCAAAAAGGTGTATTGAAGAAAGGGAGTACATGAATGTAGCACCTCTCTGCAACAGCAGTTACCCTTTTCCCTGGGACTAATGCAGCCACAGAGCATTCTTAGAAAGACACTTTGGCTGGTTAATTTTGAACTGCTACAACATAGAACATTTGCATGCTTATAGTCTCCTGCCATTTTTGGCAGGAAATATGTGACAAACAAGAATTCATGGAAATCCCTCAACTTTGAAATGAAACTGTTAAACTACAAAAACTCCTCTCTCCCCTCCCCTCTCTCTCCTAGAGGTCTTGATTTCACTAGAGGTCTTGATCACAGAAAGACCCAACCATGGCTGATCCCAATAGACCAATCTGGTTAATATTTGGCTAATAAATCAGCAGTCTGGTAGTACCTTTTGGTTAGAAAAGATGCTACCAGACTCCTGATATTTTTGCCACCATAGACAGACTATGATAGCACTCCCTCCTCCCTTGAATAAATTTTACTGAGGAATACCAGATCTGTAGGATAGCCCAGGGTTTCTCAAGCTTGCAACTTTAAGATACATAGACTTCAAAGTTAGTCCACATATCTTAAAGTTTCCAAGGTTGAAAATGCTGAATTATATATTGGGAAATGAAAAGACATCCAGATTCCAGAGGAGATACTGTACTAAAATTACCTAGCGCCTCAGCATGTTTAATAGTTTTTAACCAATTTGTCTCAATTGGGTCCCTGAAGATTTAAGTTTTTATTTAACATAACATTTAGTTGAATGAACAGATTGGGTTTTGTGTGTGTGCGTGTGATAGTATGGTGGGGGTGGGATAATTCACAGAAGCAGTAGAACTCCCTTATAAGGGAGCAATGCCTGTATTATCAACATCAATGGAGACAATTTTTCTACCTAACTTCAAAGAACTGTAGAGTTCCTGACTTTGCTTTTAAGTCCCTGCTATTGTTCCTAATGACAAGCCGGTCTTTGGTGTGTGAGATTCCATCAATAAGCTCCTTTATAGATTGGGAGGAAAGGCGGCCTGGACTCTGGGCACCTCAATACAAGCCATCCCTTTGTTTCTCTTGTGCCAGAAGAAGCAAGAATACAAGCCTCAGGGCAAGGAATGCACTAAAGTTCAAAGGCTCTGAGTTGCAAATTAACAGGTGAGCTTAGAAGATAGGAAATCCTGCACTGGGAAGTTTCTTTTGGAATTAGAATGGGAGGAAAAACAAAGAGAAAGCAACTGCTGTTCAAACTTACCTTTAAGGGATGGGCCACTGAGTTCAAAGATGAAAGGAAGAAATGCCCAAGTTTTTTGGCTAAGGAAGTCTCAACTAATGAGGTGTTTTTCTTTATCATCCATTTGTAGCTAAATGGGGAAATCTTAAAGGACCATTTATCTAGCCAAGTACAAATACAGAAGTAAATACATTTTTTTGCATTTAATCTTGCCTCAAACTTCTTTCAGTTTCCTTGCATCAGATTTAACAGATAATCAGAGTTGAAAGGGACCTTGTAGGTCATCTAGTCCAACCCCTCCCTGTCCTGATTTCCTTTCAGAATGTTTGCAGGTTTGCAAGATGTGGTGGAAGAAAAAAAAACCTTAAACAGGTGGAGCTTGGATTGCACCATTGTGGCTGCATCTTGACATTTTTAAAAAATCATAACCTGCATACCTCCCATTGAATGTCAAAGTCAGAGTGCAGCTTCTTCAGGACAGAGATTTGTCTGACTGTCTTTGCAGAACACTATGCTGATAGATCATTTGATTAATGACACAGCAACAACTGCATTTCAGTATCTTCCACTGTTTTCATATTTTCAACATTTCACACTCAATGCATATAGGATTATGTTGCAGGAATTCATATTTCATAAGAGCCCCTTGATAAATTTAGGGCTGGGGGTGTTATCAGAGTGTTTTATTTAAAATAGGAATTCAATTTAAATTGAACACCATGACCTTGGTGAGTGGCAAGATAATGCTGAAATGAGTGGTGGGTATGAAAGAGTTCACCTCTTTAGAAAATAGAAAGTAAGACAGGTGCTGCAGAAGCCTCAGTCCCATCTAGCATAAGGGATGCCAGGTGGATGGGCACTTGAGGAAGATGGCTCACTGTAGCTACCTGGCAGCATACTGTCTCTACTTGAGACGAAAAGCAGGAAAAAGATTTATTTATTTACTTAGCATCAGGGCTGGGGTTCAAATTTTTTAGCAACCGGTTCTGTGGGTGTGGCTTAGGTGGTGGGCGTGGCTTGGTGGTCATGTTACTGGCTGGGTGCGGCCAACTCAATATCACTCACATCGAGGCACACATCTCCTCGCCTGGCCTCTCAAGATTGTGGGGAAGCTGCAACAGTTGTAAGTGTGAAAAATGGTCATAAGTCACTTTTTTCAGTGCCATTGTAACTTTAAATGGTCACTCCACACAAGCAAAGTACCAGCAAAGGAAGGGAAAAAAACTCCAGAGATGTTCCTGAGACAGGAAGTCTAGTCCTGCCAAGAATGTAATAAGGGTTAATGGAGAGGCAGTTTCTGTAAGCAACACCAGAATGTTTCCTTCCTGCCTTCCTTACAGGATTAGGCCAGTAATTTCTTCTAACAACCAGTTATCCGAACTGCTTAGAATGTTAACAACCGGTTCTAGAGAATAGGTGTGAACTGGTAGAATCCCACCCCTGCTTAGCATATGGCATAGCACACATGGACTAGCAGTGTAGTTCACCTAGATTAGTAATATAAATGTTAAAAAGATCTATGTTCAAATACCAGTGTCTAGGCCAGAGGTCCCCAAACTTGGCAACTTTAAAACTTGTGGACTCCAACTCTCAGAATTCTCCAGCCAGCTGGCTGGAGAATTCTAGGAGTTGAAGCCCACAAGTCTTAAAGTTGGCTGGAGAATTCTAGGAGTTGAAGTCCTCAAGTCTTAAAGTTGCCAAGTTTGGAGACCTCTGGTCTAGGCCATCTAACCATTGAAGAAGTGTAACATAGTTTTTATTTAAAAAATCAGGTTGATTTGTCTGAATGCCAATCTTCCAGGAATTCCCTTGTATTTGGGAATTTGGCTTGGTCTAGGATACTCACAATTTCTCAGCTGAAATTGTAGTTGAATCTGTCCTCGTGAGATTAAGGAGTTTTCTGACTGTTAGCTGATGTTCATGGATGTACTTTGCTAGTCTTCCAACTGCAGTGATTAAGAAATAGATGCCAGAAGGTCTTTATTAACATATTTCCATCCAACAGATGAAATATCCCATGTATTATGATTTATTCATTTCCTTAGTTTCCTCATGTACTTATGTTACCAAATTACTAGCAAAAATGAAGTTGGGGATGGGGCTGGTGGGAAATGCATCCTTCTCCCCTATGGCTGCATCCTGTCCTTGTGGAGCAAGAGCCAAACTGCCTCTCTAGGATCTAATGCCTGTTGCAAAACCACAAAGGGGTTAGACCATTTCATTGGCTGCCCGCTAAGTAGCCTTCAGAGAGAATCGTGGGGGAAAAAAGGCTTTTCTTTATCAAGTGATTTTGCAGACTTGCAGGGAGGCAGCTGTTGGTGGTTCACAGCTCACATTTCCTCAGAAAAGTGCAAAGTCCCAGCTGGACTTCCTGATGATAGATTTTATGGATTTCCCCATCTAGTTTTTAGTCCTCATATGACTAGGCTGTTAAAAACTATAGTGAGCTGCATTGCTGCACTATATGGTTAATGTCTCCTCTAGTTAATCTTTTTCCTTTGTTCTTTGAAAAATCTACTGAATAAGCCACTTGTTTCACCCTGGTGGGGAAATAACACTTTGTGGGCCTCTTTTCCTCCCCGTTTTATGTATAACAGAAGCACAGTATAGTATTTACAGTCCCCTGCCAGATGTTGGCTCTCTCCCATCTCTGCCTCCTTTTTCCATGAAAGAAAGAAGCTGTCAGCTTTGGTCCTGTTGCTGAAGTCTAGCAGCAGATAAGGTGGGGAGGCTGTGTTTCTGAAAAGCCCTGCTACCTCATTGAGGGATGATTGACACATTGCAGGTATGATTATACTGTGGTTCCATAGTTAAAGGATGATAAATGGCTCTTAGCCACTTTGAGTAGTAAGCTAAGGAGAGCTGCTTTGACAGGTATCATTTTGAGGTGGTTTCACTTACACTGAAATGAGTTGTTTTGATCAGCTGATTGTTCAGGGAGATAAATAAAAGTATCTCGTAAGACTCAAAGAAGCTTTATTTGAAAGCCAAATGAAAGGTCTTAAAAACATTTCATTAATTTTTTTTGCAGTTGCTGTGGGGGCAGGAATAAGAAATCGGAGATTAACAAATGCTATTTTAAGGGACTGTTAATAAGATGTCAATCACTAGGACATGTTTCAATGTAACTGCATTGGACAACCAGCTAATTAAATCAAGTAAAAATGAGTTATCATAGTCCTTTACAAAACCATTAGTTCTGAGATTATTGATTCAGTGGAGTCCTTGGGGCCCTTTGAGCTTGTTGTTTGATTGCAGCCCTTTCATTGCCCAACTAGATAATGAATGGCACTGAAGTTGTTACATAGTTGGGTAATGAAACATCTGCAAGCAAATAACCAAGCTCTAAGAATATCAAGGAAATATGTTTGTATACTTTCCAGAATCTATCTATCTATCTATCTATCTATCTATCTATCTATCTATCTATCTATCCATCCATCCATCCAACTATCTATCATCACTCTCATCTCTGTCTCTCTTATCTATCTAATTTTACGTATTTATATAGCTACCCATCTTATATCAAAATCTAGGCTGTTCCCAATCAACAATTAAAACAATATTAATACAAGCAATGTAATGCATATATCAATTAAAACCATAAATATTAAAAACTTGGCATCAAAGTTAAGCTTCCAAAATTCTCATTAAATCCTCTCACCCGCTTCATCCTATCCCAGTGCTTTGGGGAAAAGCCAGAACATAAGTGCTTTTTGGAGAGCTAAGAGGATAAAGACCTGCAGCACTTCAGCGGGATGGGTCTTCCACAGGGCAGGGAAGAAGAGATTGGACTGCCATTTGTCAGAAATGGTGTAGGGTCTCCCACTTGGGGGGTTGGACTAGATGACCTACAAGTTCCCTTCCAACTCTGATTATCTGTTATCTGTTAGATCCTATAAGATGGCATTTAATGGAAGGGACTAGGAGCATGCTCACCCTACCAGATCAGGCAGGATGGGTAGATTTGTAAGGAAAGGTGGTCCTTCAGATAACCTGGCCCTGTATTGTATAATCTTATGAGAAGAATACTCAAATCAAAATAGCTTTGGAAGCTCTAAGGAACAAGAGTGGACTGACCTAGATAGCTTTTCTTTATTAATAAGATGTTTACCAAAAGAGTGGCTTAATGCCAATCTGTCCTTACCTTTTGAAATTATATACCTTCCCCTGAATTGCACAACAACACAGCTAAAGCTGTGGTGGATTAATCTCTTAATAAAAACCTACAGTTTTCGTGGTGATATATTTGACCAAGACTGCACAAGAAATTAGAGGTCGTTTTAACAGAATCCTCTGTATTTGTTGCCCTTTTTTAATCATGCCATGTCTCAGAATGCCTTTTGGCTAACGATGCACTTAGCCTTCACCTCTGGCTACCTTAATGTTTAAATATCTTCAATTTACTTCTACTTAACCCTAATTTATAGGGAAGCTGTGCAATTGCCTGCCAAGCATTGAACTACATAGAACTGTTCTTGCTCTCTCTCCCTTCTCCCCCCTACTCCCAAATCCAGTAGGCTCTCAATCGTAACTTTATCTTCCCCTCACCAGTCTCAGGTCTATTAAAGTTAATCGCCTTCATATATAATATTACCATTCAGCTAATGAAAAATAGTTGTCTCCCAAGGTAACGTTATAACGATAGCTTTCAGTATAACCATAGTAAGCTTTTGTTTCTTTAAGCCTGCCGGCTTGCCTGCCTCTTTCCCCACAACTGCAACCACTATCCATATACATTAATTTTGTACAAAGAGGAGGAAGAGAAAGTGAGAGGGGAGAGACATTTAAGGAAGAGAAATGGCAGGTCAAGAATAAGGAAAACATCCCTTAAGAAATGGATAGGATTCACTCTAATAAATTACCAAGTAGCAGGGGAACATTGTTGTATAAATGAGGTGGGATGGGAGTTAGCAACATTTAGAAATAAACCAATAACAGAACTTTAATTTATCATCAAGGACAATTACAGAATACACTGAATGTTTTAGCAACATTCCGTAATCCACTTCCTCACCTGGCTTCCCTATTAGCAATATAAACACAGAGGATGTTCAGACATGCATCAACTTAGAAGCAGTCATATTTTGGAAGTGTAGTTTCCACCTTGGCCACAGCAAACTGATGTTCTGCTAGACTTATAGAGGGAAAGCACAGCACCACCACTTAAGCTTTAACTTGCTGGTGTTGCATTGCTGCAACTTCTGGTCTCTTTCTATGGTATTTTTGGAAAAGTAACAGACTTGAATTTATTAGATTTTCAACTTTATCCCTCAGTTTTTTACTTTAATATCCAGATGTTTATGGATTGGGGATTTCTTTGCATCATACCTTCTTTGGTCTAGGTTAGAGATTAAATATGTGAACCTCTTTGGCTCAACCTATAGTAATCAGAGACAGTATTTTCCAGTTTTGAAAGTTGCCAGAAATATTTTGTTATTAAGAGGCAAGTGGCTAATTTTTCATCTGGAGTCACATGAGAATTTGAAACAATGCTAATTTAAGATAGCAGAGAAAATGTTTTTTTTTTAAATCTTGTACAAGCATGGGATAAATACTTTAAATCAATTGATACTCATTATTTTAAAGATTCCTGAGAGGCTATGGTTTCAATTTAACTGATCTTAACCATTCATTAGCAGTATATGCAATTCAACAAACTAATATGACTCAGATGTTTTAGCAGCTTCAGAGGCTGTGTTTGAAGAAAAACCAATTCTTTACATGAAATTAAAAAAAGGAAAGTGCTATTAATAATGATAATATATAATAAATAGAATGAGAAGTTGTAATATCCAATTGTCTTTTTATCATTTTAAGAGTCATTAACTTAAATGTGAAAGAGTAAGGAACACTTAATAGAAAATTATTGGGCTTCTCATCGTAGAAGAAGAGGCTAAATATGGTATTACTGTTGATAATAGTGTGCCAACCATATAACAGGAACACAAAATCATCCAAGGTAAGATTAAGCTACGTATGAGTCAAATTCTCCTCTGAAATCTTCCTGTGAGTTTTAATGGAAGAGGGAAAAGCCAAGGAGGCTGCAAACCATTGTACATTGTACATTGCAAAAAAAAAAGGAGGGGGAGAGGCTTTTATGCAAACCCTACTTCACCACTAAATAGGTGGGCACATTTCCCTGTAATAAATTATCCAAAATTTTCTGTGCCTTTCAAACAATTTCTAAAGCATATTCTTCAGATTAAATGAGCGGTAGAAAAAAATGTAGGACAGTTGATCAGAAATTGAGTTCAAATTCAGTTTTAAGAGTGTTGAAAAAACTATTATCATTTGATTAAGAGTTTTTGTAATGTAATATACATAATGATGAATATGAATTTCTTTTTTCATAGTTGCCATCACCATTCCAGCTGTGTATTCTGAAAATCCACATCTCATGAAGCTTTATGTGTTTTATGCTTGTGCAAAAGTACCATAACAAGGAGGTCAACTGTTGTTCATATTTATTTTATCACTTTCAATTAAAATGATTGAGCTCCATTTTGTTTTTCAACACCAGAACTGTCTCCCTTTTCAAAAATTGTACACCAACAGTAACAAGTAATTTAGCAATTAAAAAAAACATGCTGTGGGAATGAATGTATAATTTATAAAGGTGGTAATGGAATTGTTTATATGTTTTAGCTATTGCCATTTTGTTCTGTGTTTCTAGTTCAGCCAAAAACATAAGATAAAACAAAAGCAAGCTTTCTGTGCTACAAACAATTCCTTAATTTAAAAAGCTGTTCTCTGCACATTCCAGTTATGTGTCATGTAAGCTGAAAGCAAAGCAAAGAGAGTTCTTTTCCAGTTCCCATTTGGATTGTGTTGTTGATTGTGGGCTGTATTAGACACTGGGGATTAAAGGCAACTGCAATGCAGATGTTATTGGATGCCACAATAGATCATAAAAAAAAATTCTACCAATACCATTGAGTTACATATTTCATTTATTAAAATAATTAAACATTTATATTTATGGGGGCATTAATCATGGAATATTTTTGTACTGACAAAGAAAATTAGACATTTAATGCTTCCTTTTTGAGGGCTCTCTGATAGTTTGAAGCAGTCTATACATCCAATAAATCAATTATTAAACTATTCTTAGAAAGTGAAAATGGAAAGCTGCTGCAGCCTGGTATTTTTTTGGATGTGTCCCCATCCACCTAGAAACGAGACAGAAGTAAGCCAAGGAGATAGCTAGCGTGTTGGAAAGCTACATATGGTTGGAGATAGCAGCGTCACCATCTTGCATTAGGTTGAATGCATCACAAGCCCTGGCACTGCCATGTTAGAATGCAGTATTGCAGGCTCCTTCTGTTGTCAACCAGCTGCCAGCAGTTTGGAAGTTCAAATCTCATCAGGGTCAAGGTTGACTCAGCCTTCCATCCTTCCGAGGTCAGTAAAATAAGGTCCCAGATTGTTGGGGACCATATGCTGACTCTGTAAACTGCTTAGAGAGGGCTGTAAAGCACTGTGAAGCAGTATATAAGTGCTATTGCTATCTTGGCAATGTCCACCCAAGTAGCCATTTTTGTGAGGAGAGTGTCCTTATCACACTCTCAGAATTTCAAAGGTGGCCATTAGATTCATCAACTGGGACTCTTGCTTTACAGATTATGACCTTGGAATGATTATTTTCTGAATGTGTCCTTGATGCTTATAGTCTGTTCAATCACATGTAAATTAGAAATAAAATTATCTTAGAATACTGTCCTCCTCCAAAAAAATTGACCGAGGAAGCTATCCCTGGAAGTTTCTACAGCAGGCAATATATGGAAATAAACACCTAATTATTGTTCTGAATGCTTTGCAGGTGGAAGAGTTTTTTTATTCCAGATTTAGGAAGAACTGAACCAGGAGGAATCATTGGAATATCATTAATACAAAAGATATTTGAGTTTGGGACAAGACACCTGCAGTAAATGGACATGCAGACTTACACCCACATGCACTGAGTCCCAGGCTGTATCATTCCTAGGGTTTGAATACATATCTTTCCTACAGGCATGTACTTTGGCACATAAACAAAGCCTCAGAAGAGAAGGTTTTTTAAAAACAAAAAATCCAGTATGATAGAAACTAAAATGTACTCGGCTGAGGAAAAGAAGGAAGTAACCTCTTTTCTGGTCCTCTGATAAAAGGAAATCTACTAAAGACTGGAGAAAATCCAGGAAAACAAACAGGGGCCTTTAGTTTCTGGTAGCAGGGCATCCTTAGAAGTAGGCAACGAAGTCTAGCTAGGAATCATGCAATATTTAATTTCTGTTACTGTAACAAGAGAACTTTTTTATTTGTGATACTAGAACCAACCATTCTTCTACAAATATTCAATGGCTTTATTATGACATTTTCACCACCATGAATATTCTCAATTGAAACTGCACTCCTACATCAATCTTACCTTTTGCCCTTGGATTTTGTGTATATGGCGACTCTCTGAATATTTGCAGAGCGTTGCCACATCCCAAACTCATTTCTTCCCAGCTTGCTCTAGCTTTGATTCCCTTTTGTCATGGATTTTCTTTTACAAAGAAACTGACAAAGTTGGAGCCTTGGCTTTGTATCCCATTGCCTGCAGTTGCTTTTCCTTGCTTGCTGCAAAAGCTTCTTTAGTTACAACAAAGCCTAAAGGGTCTGTTTCCACCATGTTTGCACTCACCCACTTTTCATGCTGCTATGGCTAAAATGTGAAATGTTTAGGATGCCACTGGGGGTTAAAAGTCAAGTTCATACCTGAGATAGGAGCATAAGTCCCATTGGAGCCCATTGAATCTCTACAGAGGGACAATTTGTGCTGCTGCCTGGTGGCCATTTCTTCTCTGATCCCTATAATGACTGGCGTCTTTAAAAAGCCCTTTAGTGGATGATTGATGAGATGTCTTTATTTCAGATGAGAAATCAAAGCTAAACTAGTGAATATAAAGTGCAGCAGTTAAAATAAGTGTATTCACTCAGAGTTAAGTTACCGTACTTTGTTAAGTACACCTTGCAGATGTGCTAAATTACTCATTGCTTTCTGAACTGTCATGGTCTGTGCTTTCCCCCCTCTTTTAATAGTTCTGATAAATGTGCCTTCTACTATATGCATGGAAAAATATGTATATCATTTTTCAAAAGATTCTCCCTTCATGCCATGCAGTTAAAGATCTTCCCACCCACCGAGAAGGAAGTCATTGCTGTGCAGAAACCCTGGGAAGGTACTTTAAAATAGCCATTAGTCTAGATTGTCTTGCTTAAAATAAGGCACATTTATGACTAACAGATTATTCATCCTATTAGCTAAATGAAACTTTAAGGAAGAAATTCACTATAGCCCTGAATTCCAGGTGCAGGGGCAACCTCAAATAGTTATCTGGCTGCAGATGGAAACAGAGTAAGTGATTATATGGAATTCACTTTGATTCAACAAGAGTTCTTTTATTTCACTGAAAACTAGAATGGCAAGTGGTTAAACTGTTGGAAAGAATCTGAAGGAGATGCCATGTAGATTATTGAACGCTATATAGGAAAGATATGGAAGATATGTGTAACAAATACATAAATGTGAAAAAATAGCAAAAATATGCAATGGAAAATATGACATCTGGATGTGGAAGGAGCAACATTCAAGGTTAAAATTGTACTGCATGGCATCTGTAAAAAAACAACCCAGGTTCAACTTCCAATTTCTTTGAAAGGCCTGTAAAAGGCCCCTGCCTGAAAAATTGAGGATCAGTGTTCATAGCATAAGGCTGATAAAACAATATCACTTTGTATAAGTACGCTGTTTCCTAAATTCTTATCATATCAGAGAATAATGAAATATAGGCATAGAATCCAATCACAACCTTTCCAGGTAGAAGTCCCAGATTCAGAATCAGGTATCTTAAAATTTTGGTTGAGAAAGGATGTTGAATAAAGTGAAAGTGAAGACCACTTTCCTCTAGTCTAGTAGCAAACAGAGATTTGAGGGGGGTGGGGTGGGTTTGAACTGGAATGGGCTTCTGAGTGACCTACAACAGGGTCTCCAGCCTTAGCAACTTTAAGACTTGTGGGCTTCAACTCCCAGAATTCCAAGCTGGCTGAGGAATTCTGGGAGTTGAAATCCACAAGTCTTAAAGTTGCCAAGGTTGGAGACCCCTGAACTACAAGATTCTGCATTCCAAGATGTAGACCGAACAAAGACAGAAGCTGGAGCTGTTCTAGTTATTTGTTTTCAAACAAATTTATTAAATATAGTATTATGAATATATATTTAATAATTTATTACTCTGGTCCTTTAAAAAATTACAACTCAAAGCAGTTTTGGAGGGCCTCTGGACTACTCTCAAATCTTGTGGGCCCTGAAACCTGAAATTATGTACAAAGATAGTAGTTGGTACATCAATTCTTTGATTCTTTCCTGAGTTGTAGCATTTCCAGATCTTAGAAAATGCTGAATTATTAGTTGAGCAGACTGTGAAAATTGGGATAAAGGTAGAGGTACATTGCCTATAAGTACACTAACCCAAACTATAGCAGATCTTTTCCTACTGGGATTATGTGAGTCTATATGACACATCTGGAAGGTATTGGGTTGGGGAAGGTAACAATATTCAGGATGCGATGCAGAGGCGGTATTCAGCAGGTTCTGACCAGTTCTGGAGAACCGGTAGCGGAAACTTTGAGTAGTTCGGAGAACCGGCAAATACCACCACTGAGTGGCCCCACCCCCATCTATCTCTGCCTCCTGAGTCCCAGCTGATCAGCTGGGTCTTCTTTTGTTGCCCTGCACAGGAGAACGGAGCTTATTGGGGAGGTTAGTGGGGTGGGGAGGGAATGGGGATTTTAAAGTATCCTTTCCCTGCCATGCCCACCAAGCCACACCTACCAAGCCATGGCCACCAAGCCACGCCCACAGAACTGGTAGTAAAATTTTTTGAATCCCGTCACTGATGCGATGCACTCTGTAAAAGCATGTAAAGGAAAAGCCTAGCCTTTCCATCTACACACTTATTGCCCTTATTGTCATGAAATCCCACTTAGCAGTCCCCTCCCTTGTGAAAATGCTCCCCACAGGTGGTAGGCTACTTTTTAAACCCAGACATAACTCATATAATATCTTTGGTGCCAAATGACTCTTGTTCGCTCTTTGAAGGCCTGTTGATTCAGCCTGCAGCGTTCTGCTTATTTATCCAGAATGGTTTCATTGCTTGGTCAAATAAAGCAACATGTGTTCCTCTGATTGGGAAAAGGGTACATGGGCTGCATTTACCCAGTTCAGTCATTTTAATGGCAGCCCAAACCTTGTTCATTGAAAGTGTGTTTGCTGACAATGTTAATTGTTGTCTTGGTCTCTCTTCTGCCAGGAAGAGCAGGAGCATCTCCCACCACCCCACTCTCTTCCTTGCTTTTGTGGCTGTTTTTCCTCTCCATGATGCCATCTGTTCTCTCGGACACTGACTTCTCTGAGAAATGATTTATCTTTATGTTCTGCACTTTGATTTTCTTCCTTTGGGGAGCAATGTCTTTGTTCCTCTGGTGTTGTTGTTCAGCTTTCAAGCTCCGTGCAGAGGATCAGCTTTCTTTTTGTTAAGGAAGTTCATAAATCATATTTTGCTGCCCTTCTCTAAATTTTCCATTTGGCTTGGCAGATATTTTACACTTTCTTAGTATGTTCTCAAAGCATTCTCCAGTCATTATATTGAAACAGCCAGTTTAGTTGGGATAAAGATATATTTATTTCCTCACACAATTTCATAAGACTTCACTCAGAAACAAGAACAATGCTCTTGTTCTTCTAAGCTCTTCATCAAAGTGCAATATTAATAACCAGAGTTTGAACAACACCCAGAACTAATTAATATTCAGCTTTGGGGGGAATGGAGATGTAATACATTGGTGATACACAAAAATCTCTCTCATCAGCATAAATCAGAGAATCATTTGGTTCTTCAGGCTGCATTGGTCCTTCAGAGTGCTAGTCATGGGGAACTATTGTGTAAATACAACTATTTCCAGCTGTATATGTCTCAGGCTCTGCTTCAAACTTACTTAATTAAATCAACCTCCCTCAGTTTATTTTCCTCATAAATATTAGCACTGAGCTTAATCCTGAAAAAATGTCCAAGATCTTGTCAATGTCCTAAACATTATGGGGCCAGTTGGAAAAAGTAAATAAAATACTGTTCTTTTTAACATACATATTGGGTTGTCAAATAAGGTTAGCATGATCATGTTTTAGTTTTAAAAAACCCTCCAAAAATGAGAGATTGATAAAAAGAAAGTGTACAGATGACCAACATTTCTTAAAGAAAAAAAACAGAACAATTTCTATTGTCTGAGTTCCATCAGGTTTTTTTAAGGGTGATAATAAGCCTTTGGGTAGATATTGGATTATTGGAATTTTTCTGAAAGCAACTGTTTATGTCATTAAACAAAATCTCAAAAGCAAAAATTCATTAGTCAAGGGATAAAAGGTCAGCTAGTCTCATGGATTGGTAACTAGATCAAGGATAAAAATGAGTAGAAATAAAAGTACAGTTTTCAAATTGATGTCCCTGGGCTGATGTTAGAATTAGTTTTTTTTTTTAATAATCTAGAAGTTGGAATGAGCAGTGAGATGGTCAGCTTTGCTGATCCAGGTACCTATATGCATAAAAATAACTGCAGAATTTGAGGCTATTTATGAAAGATTGATTTGCTAAACAAAAGAAAAGAACAAATAAACCAAGACAACAGTATATATAGAATATATACAACCTTGATGAGGCAAAGACCATGGCAAACATGGATGATAATTGCAATGAAAGAGAGAATTTTCCTGCACGCAAAAGGATTTCTCCAATCAACAGATAGCTACTAGGAAAGAAAGAAAAATAGAATAAAATATCTTCCATGAATGTAGGGCGCAATGCAGTCCTATTTGCTACTCAATCCATTGCACGGAAGCTGGCATTGTGGTACCAATATTTGCTAATGACTTGTAGTCTCCTTTAATCTGTATCAGGCTCTCTGTCCATCACTAACTTTATTGTTTGTTCTAGATTTTTAAAATTGGAAACTGGATGCTAAATTGAAAGCTGGATGCTGCAAAAAAAAAACCAGCAGCTGTTAACATCACATTTCTGCTCAAGAATCCCTCTGGATGCCATAGAAGTCTCCTAGGCTTTCTTAAGCAAACAAATATTATGGATGGCTGCAACCCAGTATTATATTTGGGTATGTGCCCATCTGCCCTGGAAAAAGACAGATGTAAGCTGTAATGGTAGGGAGGGTTGGGGGCTGGAGTTGAACTAGATATGGCCAGAGTGGATGATGGGATGTTCATTACTACTTTGAAAAGCCTCCCTTACAATAACAGGCATTTTATTTATCCCACCAAATGATGTTAAGTAGATTTAAAAATGTATCAATACCTTAAAAAGTTTCATTCTTTGGAGGGGTCTCAAGGAATATAGCAATAGCACTTAGACTTATATACTGCTTCACAGTACTTTACGGTCCTCTGTAAGTGGTTTACAGAATCAGCTTATTGCCCCCAACAACCTGGGTCCTCATTTTACGCACCTCGGAAGGATGGAAGGCTGACTTAACCTTGAGCCTGGTGAGATTCGAATTGCCAAATTGCAGGCATCTGGCAGTCAGCAGAAGTAGCCTGCAATACTGCACTCTAACCACTGTGCCATCATATAACAACAATTTTACACTTAACTAAGTAACAGGTTGGCACAACTGCAGTATTAATAATAATACTGTGAAATGTACTTTTAATATTTGAATACTTAGTGTATATTATCGATGTAAACTTTGTAATAAAGGATAGTCTTTGATTTTATGATTACAATTGAGTTAGGAATGTTGATTGTAGGTTGTTTTGATTGTTAAGCAATCAGCAAATGACTTGGCTTGATTCTACAACTATTTTTATAATGGTCATTAAGTGAATCACATGGTTGTTAAATAAAACATGCGGTTGATAAGCAAATCCAGCATATCCAATCAGCCAGAAAATGGCAAAAACTGCTGCAAATTGTGGTGATGTGACAGTGAGCTGCTGCATCCTGTTGTAAATGCGAGTGGGTTGCTAAGTGCCTAAAATATGGTCCTGTGTGGAGATCATGTGTAGAGATCATAATTTTGAAATTGGTTGTTTTTGAAGCCTGTCATAACTTCAAATCATCAAGTGCCTGGTCATTAACTGAAGACTATCTGTAGTGAGTAAAATCAATATTATATTTCATATTTTAGCTAGAGATTTTTCCCCTATATGTTAGTTGAAGTTAGAAAATTCAGTGAAGGGATTTAGAATAACTTTCAGAGAGCTAAGTTTCTGCAGTTCTTTCCATTCCAGATTAAAATGATCACATTAACAATATTCTTTTATTATTATTAGTAGTATTAATATGAGAATTACATGTAATTATTTTTAAAGTCTCCCTTTTTAGCCTATCCTTAAATTTTTGTGACAACAGGGAAACTGCAAGCAGGTTCCTTTGAGAACCTCACTATTCATGTCTAAGCAAATTCAATTATTACATTTCCATGGATCTTTGGGCATTAGCAAAGCACCTGTGACTCTATTCATCTCTCTTGAAAGGAATAAAAGAAACAGATTTTAGCATATTAGAAGCAACTCTGTGACTTATCAGAAAAATAAAATTCTGAAAGGCATGGAGCCCACTTTGATAAGAAGGAAGATGAGGAAAGAGCCTAATAGCTTCATATGAAGTTGAAGTGTGTGCTCTAAAATAAATCAATACTTCAGAAATCTTGAAAAGGAACACAAGAGGTAGATAGGTAGGTAACATATTGTTGGAAGCAGATAACAGTTGGCTTAAGCATAGAAGTTGTGGGTACCTAACTTTGCAGTCTAAGCCTTGGGAGATCGGTGATAGCACAGCCCGATATGGTGGTTCTTGATGACTTTGTGAATTGGAATTATGGGTGTTGATGTCCAGTACTTCAGTCCGGGGGAATGGCACCTAGATTAGAGAAGGACCATCCATTGTAGCTATAGATCAATCTTCTTCATAATAGGAATGCATATTTTATCTCCTGACTGCCTGAGTATCACCAGGGAAGACAGATATGATGATATCCTATTTAGATAATAAAAATATAATGATCTGGTTCACACATCATGGTAGCTAAAACTTTGTAATAAATATCTGATTTATACAATATATGTGGCTATACTCTGTTACTCCCAGTTATGGAATGGAGTTTAGTTGGGGAAATTCTTATTTCCATTCCATGTGTCTTTTTTTCTATCTTTTACAGACCCCTCACATCCTGGACATAAACTGTTTCAACTCCTACCCTCAAGATGATGCTATAGAGCACTGCACACCAGAACAATTAGACACAAGGACAGTTTTCCCCTGAATGCCATCACTCTGCTAAACAAATAATTCCCTCAATACTGTCCAACTATTTACAAAGTCTGCACTACTATTGCTATTAATCTTGTGATCACTCCTTATCACCCATCCCCTCCCACTTGTGACTGTATGACTGTAACTTTGTCACTTATATCCTTATAATTTATATTGACTGTTTCCTAGTATGATTTGATTGCTTATTCTACCCTATGATGATTATTAAGTGTTGTACCTTATGATTCTTGACTCTTGACGAATGTATCTTTTATTTTATGTACACTGAGAGTATTTACACCAAGACAAATTCCATGTGTGTCCAATCACACTTGGCCAATAAAGAATTGTATTCTATTCTATTTTAAGAATAACTACAACTGTAGAGTCGTTAAAGCAACAATAACACACTTCTGGAACTTTTCATTTCCTTTGAATGAGCAAAAATAAGTTGTCTGCACATAGACCTTTTTTTGGCACAGATTTAAAATGTGTATCCTATCAGCAACCTTGGTTGTCCATGTAGATGTCAAAGAGGTTAATTGGGGTTATGTTGAATTCTTGAGTTCTCATTCACTAAATGTATTCTCAACATGTGTTTTGAGACAGGTGGCAACATTTTTTTCCCCCAGGTCTGGGTTAAACTGCTGCTGACTGCCTGATGGCTGGGTTAAAATGGAGCAATAGGTGAGGCAACAATCAAAGGTAGCTGTGGACTCCCATCCTCTTTCTAACACTTTCTTTTTTATGTGGTTTGGATACTTTTCCTTCTTTCTCCTAACTGGCAGGCTGCTTTTAGTTTTTTGAGTCTGAATTGAATTTCTGTAGAAGTTTTATATAAATGAACCAAAGCAGAAGCCTTTAAAATTAATTCAGAAGACAGCTCACCCCATCATGTGGAGCTCAGGTCTCAAACCTGGGCTGCTGGCTTTCCAGCCTACAAGCCAGAGGTGGTATTCAGCAGGTTCTGATGAGTTCTGGAGAACCGGTAGCAGAAATTTTGAGTAGTTCAGAGAACTGGCAAATACCACCTCTGACTGGAGATTTTACAGTAACCTTCCCCTGCCACACCCACCAAACCACGCCCACAGAACTACTAGTAAAAAAAATTTGAATCCCACACTGCTACAAGCCCAGTGTCTTAACTGCTGAGCCACCACACCGTTGTTGGCATTCTAACAATACTAAAATCCCAGAGTTTCTCAGGGCTGTGTGTATGTTTTAAAATAATATTTCTGGGAATGTTTTTTTTTCACTTGCCTTATGAAATAGAAACATTTGCAAACTGTCTTTGAAGATCCTCCATAATTTTTTTCCTGGCAACAGTCAGTTTTCCCTGTAATGCTTCAAAATGAGTAATAAATCCTTAACACAGTTCCTCAGTACAGGAAGAATGCGTTTCCTTGTTTGTATTGGCAATAACATTGTAAACGTTTCTGAATTTTCCACCTAGCATGTTATACTTCTGTTACTGCTGATTGCAAGCCTCACTTGGTTAAGAGCACAGCCAGATGGCCTTGTTAAAATACTATCCATCAGTCCTTAAGTAAGTAAAAAAGGATGCAAGTATAAAATTTGAGGTCCTGCCCTATTTTGCCTTCAAAACGAGCTCTGTGATCGGTGATGTCGACTGTTTCAGTTCACGATGAGTGAAATGAAAAGATTGGTAGATTTATCTGGCTTCTTTTCCCCTCCCACAAAATAGACTTCAAGGGAAGCCCCATTTATAGCACATTGCAGTAATCAACTTTAAGGCAATTGGTGCATGAGTGATTTTTCTGAAGGGTCTCTCAATCACATGGAGCTGTGCAAAGTCCTTCCTGATCACAGCTACCACTTGCTCATTGAACAGGAGCTGTGAGTCCAGGAGACCCCCCAAGTTGCACTGAAGGGTGGAAGACCACCCTTCAGTGGGGAAGTACCATCCTATCCAAAATCAAAGATGAAATATCTTCAGATCTGGAGAATAAAAACATCCCCAGCCATTCGGTCTTGGTAGGATTGAGTTGAAGGCTGTTCTTCCCCGTCCAAATCTATTCAGACTTCAGGCATGGGGACAGAACTTCAAACAGCTTCATTTGGCTGGTCCAGAGTTGAAAGATATAATTGGGCATTACTGATGATAACAAATGGTAAATGACTTTACCCAGTGATTTTGTGTAAATGTTGAATAAGGGAAAGAGGATGGCCCTTGAGTTACGAAGAAGACTGCCATAAAATAATGTCTTCCCTACCAGTTCTGTGGGGGTGGCTGGTGGGGGTGGTGTACCTTGGTGGGTGTGGCTTGGTGGGCATGGCAGGGGAAGGATACTGTAAAATCTCCATTCCCACCCCACTCCAGGGGAAGGATACTGCAAAATCTCCATTCTCCCCCCCCGCTAACCTGCTTTCCAGCTCCATTCTCCTGTACAGGGCAACAAAACAAGACCCAGCCAATCAGCTGGGACTTGGCAGGCAGAGAATAGATGGGGGCAGGGCCAGTTAGAAATGGTACTCCAAACTACGCAAAATTTCTACTACCAGTTCTCTGAACTACTCAAAATTTCTGCTACTGGTTCTCCAGAACTGGTCAGAACCTGCTGAATTCCATCTCTGCTCCCAACCTCTAACTCATACAGCCAACTCAGAAAGATACCTTGGTTGATAATACTGAAAGCCACTGAGAGGTCAAGGAGCACAAAATAAATGCCTTACTTGCCATCCCAGTTTTTCCACAGGTCATTTACAAATATGACAAACTCTCTCAGTACTAAACCTCAGATGTTCAAGTTAGTATCGATTTGTTCTAGCTGTGACATTTGGATAATAGCAATATGTTATATTTTTTAAGTTTTTTGTGAAATGAAAAAAACAGATTCCAAAAAAAGAGATACTAATGACAAAAATAGACCCATGTATACATACATAACCTTCAATTTTTTTATAAATACCACACTCTGTCCACAGCCTGGAGTTCAATCCTGATGGGGCTCAAGGTTGACACAGCCTTCCATCCTTCAGAGGTTGGTAAAATGAGGACCCAGATTGTTGGGGGCAATATTCAAATAATGTTTTTATATTGTAAACAGCCCAAAGAGTGCTGTATAGCAGTATGGGGTGCTATATAAGCCTAAATGCTATTGCTATTATAATATTGTTAACATTATATTTCTGGTATCATTCATTACTGATTTTTTTCTAAGCTCTTCATCACATCACTATTCAGCTAGAATTTTTTAAAAACTTTTAAATATTGCTGATCCAATGAAAGATTTAACAATTGAAATTTATTCAGTTTCTTATTTTTTTATCAGTTTATACACTTTAGGAAATACAGAGTATAAAACAATAGCAGGGTTCATTAGAAAAGATTAGTTACTGATTTTCTTAGTACCTTTGAAATATTTTAGTTGAAAGTGTAGTCTAATTGGGTACTGCCACCAAAGGTCATGATAGGTACCCATTTCCCAAAAAGAAAGATTTTTACTGCATAGCTTTTGAGAAGTGAAATGCCACGTTTGCATAATCTTGATAGTATATTCTTGAAATAGATTTAAATGAATTTTATCCCACAAAGAGTTCTAGTGAGATTCATCATCTTCAAATACTTTATTATGTGACAGACTTTAGTAAGACTTCTAAGATAACCTGTAATACTTAACATAAGAATTTTATTTGACACTGATGAGATTTCATGCTATTAAATGCACTATATGCACACTTTTCTTCAAATGTTGCTAATGGTCTTTTCTGATTGGATTTAGATATCTTATGAAGAAATGACTGAATGTAACATAGTTGAAAACATGCTGATGCATGATAATTTCTTTTCAAAATATATCTAGTAGTAACAGGGCTTCCATCTCTACAGTACTTCCCTAATAATAGAAAATCCTAAATCTTCCTGTTTCTTAAAGTACTTAAAAAGAAAGTGATCTACTAACTGTGAGAGAACATGAAAAAGGTCAGGGACTAAAATTATTTTTACCTTACCAATCTTATAAAGGTACATTTAAGTCAGGGGTGGGATTCTACTGGTTCTGTCCGGCTCTGTAGAACCGGTAGCTCTGAAGAGCAGCAGACATAGAACCGGTTTTATGTCTGCTGCTGTTTTGGCCCACCTGCCTGCCTGGGCTCTTACCTGACCTTTATTTCCTGTTTTTTCAACCTCAGCTGCTTTGTGCAGCACAGCTGCATTTGAAAAAGCAGGAAAAAAGTGATTTTTCAAATGCTGCGCACCTGCGCGCAGCACTGTTCAGCTGTCCAGGCAGCAAGCTGATGATGTTTTACACATGCAAAATGTAAATCACCGAACTGGTAGTTACACCAATTGGATCCCACCCCTGATTTAAGTATGGATTTAAAATATTAGACATTCATTTCTTATTGATAGGAAGGATAGTACCATCCTCACTAAGAGGAAATCTAGTATTAACTCAGCTTCTATCCATTGAATTTTGGCAATTTGAATAATAAAATAGAGTGTTGAATATTTCTGTTTCAGCACATTCTAATTTCACTGATACTTTAATGCCTGGAAAATACATTGAGAAAACTTGCAATCATACATTCATATTGTCTGAGAGCCTCTATAAATATGAAGAATGAAATCTGACATTTCTTTTACAAAGAAAGTAAACATACTTACACAAAAGGTTGCTTATTGCACTTGAAGGGATATTCCAGAGATTTTTCTGATAGCAACAGTGTAATCTCTGATCTGTTCATCTTAAACTGTCAGTTCACATTAGGATTACATATTTATTTATTTTTATTGCTTTTAAAATAATAACAGAAAAAGAAAAAGTAAAGAAATAAATTCTAACCTCTTTTTCCCTTTTCTGTTGTATTGTTTTCACTTTTTAGAAACATTTTACACACTTTTTTAAAAATAGAATGTCAGTGTTGCAGTTTACATTAGGATTACTTGATTGACGTTTGAGAATAAAGCACACTATAGTATTATATTCCTGAAATAAAGAACATCTATTATACTGGATAGAATTGTGGACCATGTGGATTGGGTCCCAAAAATCTAAAGGAGATGAAGCATCGAGTTCTTAGATCTTATTTATTTTAAATTAAAGCCACCCAGGGTTGATTTGGTTAGTTAGCAAGCAGTATATAAATTAAAACAAACAAATACTTTAAGAACAGGTAGTGGAGAAACATGCATTACATACAATGGAGCCATATATTCCAAAGAACTCAGAACCTTTTTGACAGAATTTTAAGAATTTTTTTCTTAAATTATTTGAAGGAGAAATGACTCCTTCAGTCATAGGAGCCACCCTTTTTTTGGTAGCATACCAGCAGGAAATGTACTCATTAGGAAATCACAAGACAAAGCAGGAGAAATGTACAAATCCAGTAGGAATATAATAAAAATTACACAAAATAATAAAAAGTCAAAGTTATACTAATACATACTAGGCTACCTAATCCTGAACAGAGATAAAATAGATAAAATCAAGATAATATTAGAACATTATAAAATTATCCTATGTAAAATATATTAGATCGGGGTCCCCAACCCCCGGGCTGTGGCCTACTACCAGGCCATGGCCTATTCACAACCAGGCCATGATTTATGAGCTTTGCCTACATCAGTTTTGCACTACATAACATTCTATATTTGTAATATATCAATAAGATATATTGGTTGTTCATAGTCCTACTTGTGGAGAAAGACCATAGGTCTGTAATTTGCTTAGAAGGGGATTCATCTAGAAAGACTTATCGTTATCTGAGAGAATCAGGGAAGCAAGGCCTTCAGGTAAGAAGACAAGTTTCAACTAGTAGCTAAAATTAAGAGCCAGACTCTGGCCTCTGTCTTCATCATTAGAGTCCCAACAGGGTACTTGAAATGCTACTCAAGGAATTTGGACTAGACTTTTCCTTGAGCAGCTAGGTAATGGACCAAACTGTTCTGTGTAGATCTGCTGAGACAAAGATTTGATCATGAAATCTCTAGCAGAACAGAAACTCATACAGTCTCTATGTGAGCCAAAGAAACATGTTGTTTTTCTAAAAATTGAATGCATTATTTCTATCTATGTATAATTGTTTAGGGATTCAAAATAAGAAAACAGTGAATATGGCAGATGAAAATGCTCACCCATCTCATTCATTCAGTGCAACTTTTACTACTGTAAAGTTGTTAATAAGTATTAAAGTGACTTATGTTCACAGTTAGACATATATAGGGAAAAATTAAGTGCTGACTCTGAAAAAGAGAAACTGAAAGCATTCTTTAAATGCTTGAAGATTTGTAAAAAAAATAGGGATTGATAACTTCGCATCTACCAAGCTCCTTATCTCTATTTAATTTTAAAATCATCATCATCATCATCATCATCATCATCATCATCATCAATCATTTAAATTATTTAAATAGGAAGTTGCATACTTCAACTCCAAATAGCATTTTCTATTTTATTTTTAAGAATGTCCCTGAACTTCAGATATACGTAAACTACTCTTAGAAAATAAAAATGGTGAATGGTGAATGAATACAGAAAAACATTAAAATGTTTTGACATATAGGAAGCATTCTGGGATGTCACTGGGCTTACCATTTTGCCTTTCATTAAATGAGTATTTCGCAGGGCTATGCAAAATGTCGAAGGAAAGCTTCAACTTTCAATGAAAGTCCAGTTGAATTATCCAATAGAAGCAGATTCATAAGTCAAGGCAAGGATCTGCTTTGAAGTAACACTTCAAATAAGGTGGGATTTAAGTGCTTTGTAGACTTTCAAAAGGTTCACAGGTTCAATGGCTTTTTCACAGCTTCTGGGGTTGTTACAGAAATATAATGTTGTAACTTCAAATCCATATCTTTTAAGGTGAGACAGCGAAGATCACTTTGAATATTACTTGCTCTGAGTTCTCCAGCTTCTTTGTAGAACTCTCTCTCTCTTATACTAATAGACTGTTACACTTCTGTGCCTGGTTGGCCAATGCAAGTGGGAGTTTAGCTCAACTACTGCTATTGTTAATGATGAGTTCAAGGCTGACCTAGCTTTTAAAGGTGATACAAGATGAGCGGATTTAACTCTTTTAATAATGAGTGAATATATGGCTAGCTAATACCAACAGGTACAAGGCCAAATGTTTACTGCTTTAAAATTAGAGATTGGATGAGCAATGGTGTCCCTGTTTCTTTGGCCTTGTACCTCACTATGTCATCCTCTTCACTGCCTCAAGAAAAAGCCAGTGGCCATTCTTCAGTGCCGTTACCAGCCTGGCACCTCAAAAAAGCAACTGGAAAACAACAGTTTGTCTTTTTAAGTTGGAATCTGATATTTTTTGCAAAATCAACATGTGCCATTTTCTGTACAATTTGGAAGCATATCAAGACAAGGGGGAACATAGTCTTTCATCTGAGGGATGAGAAAAAGCAAGCATTTAACATTGGGATTGGGTAGGCTTTTCTCTTTTTTCCTGTCTGTGCCCTGAAAAATGTTTTGGGGGATATTTTTTTAAAAATGTACTATAGTAAAACTCTTGAAGATGGTCAGTTAAACCTTAACACGGTGAAGATGACTAAGGGCTCTACATTCCCTCCTATTATCAACCAGTTTTGCCAAAAAATGAAGCCACATTAAGCATTTTGATGTTTCACCATTATAGCCTGTCCACTACAAAATCAAATCCAATCTCAGAGTAACTACTCTGAATTGGATTGCCCTTCAACCTGGAACTGCTATTTTAAATTGAATGATGCCCTTTTAAAAACATTAATATTTAATCTGAATTGAATCAAGGGTGATTTGGACAGGCCTAGTAAATTTGGTAACCTTGGCTACCAAAGCTTGTTCACCATAGTAGCCATTTTGTGAGAGCACTTGGGATACATTGTCAAAATGCCAAATGTGCCGAGCAGTTGAGAAACATGGACTCCATCTGGTGCAAGTGCTGCTGATGCCTCAAAGATACAAGGTGAAAGCGTGATGTTGTGATATTCATGGTCACAGACTGAAAGATTGAAGATATCCTGAATAAATTGTATTGATTGCTCACATCTATAGACATTTTTTTTAGCTGAATCGCTATTGCCATACTGGCAAAGCAATGAAGGGAACTACGGAAGATAGGCAGGCAAAACTTGCAAAAACGTAGAATGCTAAAGCAACATTAATTCATTCCACAGAGGTTCACTCGGCTATACCCAAGACTTCTAAGGAATACTAGGGTGTTATTATGTTCAGGATGAGCCTTTCCTTAGCTAATCCTTGTGTCCTCAGCAGCAGTCTGGAAATAGATTTTTTCCAAACCTGCCAACATTACTGGAACAAGGAGTGAATGCATTTCTGCTTGGCAGCTGGTTGGATTTCTGCTATTCAGCTTCATAAAACACAGTATTTTCTTTCATTTGGCTCCTAAATGTATTGTAAGGTCTGCCTTTTCTTTAATTATGTTCTGCTTTTTGCCTCCTTGCTTCCACATAAATTAATATGATTGGATCTGGTTTGTCTTGTGCTGATAGCTTCTAAGCGTAATTACTCAAGTCTTCACAATTCTTGATTACTGGATGATTTTATATAATGAGTATTGAAGTGTAAAACACATACATGTCACATGATGAAGTGTTCAGAAAACCAATAAAATCATACATAATGTTATTGTGGTTGCTTCAGGTTTTTTTTTGAAAAAGACAATTGTTTCTTCTAATGAAGACAAACTAATTTGATATTGGCTCTCTCTTTCCAATGTTCTGACTCACTTAAATCTCAAGAAATATGTAAGCAGAAGTCTTCAAGATGCATGTTCCCAATTCTGCTAATAAAATCTAGGTATGCTATACAATGAAAATATGTCATCTGATTTTGGAAATGCTGGATTGCATGAGCCACTTGCAAACTCATTATCTGAGAAAGAAAACCTGAGAATATATTTTAAAGAGCAATATGCAATTTAAATTCAAATGCACGGTTCAGTTTAGCCCTAGTTATGTAGATATGTAATGTTTGCATTAATAAATGAAAAGAAATATGTTAGTTTATCAACCACACACTTAAATGTGTACTTTTTGGCCTCATATATTTGTAACAATGTTAAATGCTTACTTTTTCTCATCCCTCAGATGAAAGACTATGTTCCCGCTTGTCTTGATATGCTTTGTGGAGTCTGTGCATAGGTAAAAAAAGGAAGGTAAATCATAGGTAAATGTCGATGAAATCCATTGGCCTGGAAAATATGAACTGCTAATAGGGCTAAGGCTCAAATAAATAAAACATATTGCTCTTGATAAAATATTGAAACTGATAAATGAAAGCTGTGATGTAAAAAAGTAATGGAATCCAAGCCTAATAATGCCACTCAAGCTTTTGACAATGAGGGGTGAAGAATGAGCACTCTAGTTGTCATGGTAGAACAGCTGGAGGATCACATTTGTGCATATTTATGAGGAGACATTTTCATATAATGACCCAAGAAGGCTCAGCTTATTGGAGATTCCTTGTATAGAGCCCAGAGGTGCTTTTTCAAAAGGCAACTGGATTTTGTTTTTCCTTAAAGACATTTCACTTCTCATCCAAGAAGCTTGTTCAGTTCAGTTCAGTTTAGTTTGCGAAACAACTTCAAGGAAAAATAAAGAAAGTCTGGTTGCTTTTTGGAAAAGAACCTTTGAGACACCCATGATCTAGATGACTGAGAATCTTCATAGACCTTGTATGGAGCAACCATCCAAATTGTGAACTGCAATCCCCTAGTTCTGGTAATTGAAACAGAAATACGATTTGACTGCTTTCTGTTTAATCTTTATGTCTGTGTTCCTAAAACTGATATTTATTATTTGTTTGTTTATTTTCCACCTTCACTATTTTTCAAATAACCCAAGGTAGCAAACAGACATGATATTTCTTCCTCCTACTATTTTCTCCATAACAACAACCCTGTGAGGTGGATAGTGCTGAGTTTATAGGTATAAATTAGTGCATGACAGAAAAAAGAAACCAGAAAAAATATCACTGTTATTCCAATGGACTTTGAGTGTTTACTTGAAAGGAAATTCAGCTCAATGTTATGGGCCTTGTTCACAAATTAACTTTCCCCAGTCAGCTGAAAAATAATGGTTTGGAAAGTAGAACTGGATGGCAAATGGTAGGTCAAAATATGATACTTATGACATCATGCAAGCCACAAGATAGTAATCCTGAAGCAAATGGCTTGTAGGCACCCTGCAACAGACCACTTTCAATGTTGTCTATTCAATCACTGTGAGAATCAACTTTTAGCACTATTGTCCTTCCAGATTGGGCAAAGGGCTGAAATTGCTGAGAAGAGGCTAGATTAAAACTTGTTACCTTCTCCAAAGAATCATAGAAAAGGAAAGAAAGGATTTAAATTTACATATCAGACATTCTGATCAAGAAAAAGATGGTATGTTATCCTTGGTGTAGGGTCTCCCGCTTGGGCGGGGGGTTGGACTAGATGACCTACAAGGTCCCTTCCATTATCTGTTATCTGTTATCCTTGACACCAACTCAGCTGCTGCCTCTTGTCCCTAGATCCACCTAGCCATGTACTGTAGCTCTTGAAGAATGCTGTAAGGGCTGACCAACCCATATTCCTACTGCAAAAATATTTCGACCCCAGAATAACACCATATAAATTCTTACACGGAATTCTGTAATATTCTGTGTAGAAAGTGAAGACCTTCTTAGGCTGAACTTGACTTCTGGTGACCACATCGTATTTTTGGGACAACAATATAACATCAGTTTGGCTTTACCCTCTTCCCTGTCCAACCCAAAGACTTTTTAATTCTTAGTGGTTTTTCATCCAAAGTACTAATCAGTTCTACTCTGTCGTATTTTGTTTTGGAAATAAGCCATTCTCAGCCAACTATTTCTGTCAGAACTCTAGAGAACTGTCAATACATGACTGCATACTGGATGGAGATTCACTATTTCTTTCTGCTTGTAACCATTGATGCTAAAATGAGAGATGCAGGCTGATCTACTGATTTTAAGAAATAACAATAAATTAAGAATAAAAATCCTCCATATACTCTTCTGCTGTTGTTCCTTGGATATGTTCATTATTTTCTCTGCAATTATGTAGTTTAGAAATGAGAGGTTTCCTTTTGAGAAAGCATGATCTAAAGCAGATTGTAATCACTTCAAATAATTGGGCATTAAAAAAAATCCTTACTTTTGGTTGAGAATGATCATAGACTCTGCTATAATTGTAGGTTCTAGCTTCAGAATATCTATTACTCTCTATAGCCCTTATTTGTGTAGGCCCTGTGATGGCACCATAAATTCAATGATCCAGATTTCTACCTTAATTAGACAAAATTGACCATTTGTTGAATTAATTTGTTTTATGTCATTATTTATGCATCAAATTCCTCTTAAGGAATTTGGCACATAAACCTACCCTATCCCACCACAGCATGATGAATTAAAATATATGATGATTTGCCACTCATTAAATTAGAAAGAAAGGTCCTGCACCTCTCTATTTTGAAATCAACTCCTTTATAGGCTTCAGCCAACTTAAAGGAAGGAAGAGCAAGCCACCATTGCTTTATTTAAGGAAGAGTTTAGTATGATTTTAAAATGGCATCAGTGAAGACTGTCTTTAAAGGCAGCATTCTTGCTTTGCCCTGAAAATAAACTGGGCTCTTGACTATTATTTGCAAGTGTCTCTGCATTTGTTTCAATAATTTTCTCCCAGTTAAGAGACAAGGCAGCGCAACGATTGATCAATTTCAATTATCCAGCTCTTAAAGAGCTAGCTAGTTGAACAGTCATGACAGTGTCTACATCCCTGATTATTTGGGTGATTCTTCCCTGCAATCTCTCTGTGTGTGTCTAATTGTACCAACCAAATAAAAAATCTGCTTGGCACAGCTCAGGATTTTTTGGTGTGTATGTACACACACACACGTACATACAGTAAAAACATACATTTATGATTAGAAGCTATTTTCTCATTGATGTATTTATTTTACATCATTTGGAACTTGTGAAATGCCTAATAGGGTGTGGAGAAGAGTAAACCAAACCAACTTAGAGGAGGCTAAGTAGACTTCCAAAATTGTGGAATGGTTCAGTGACATCAGACTCACCCCATTCTTGCTGCAATGACCTGATTGGTGAATGTTTTCCATTGCCAGGAACAGCCAGAAGAACAAAGGAGAACACCAACTGCTTTGCAACAGGCTCACTTTTAGAACAGGTTAACATGATCCAGCAGGGTGTTGCAACTGAATCAGGTTGGGCATGATGAAGTAGACAGCCAATTTTATAACAGCATAGTTTTGTGCTGATATAAGAAGTGGGAAATATTTTGACTCAACAGGGATGCAATAGAGGAAGTATACTGTGCCCTATTACATTTCAGTTTCTATAGGGACTTCCTTAATAAAGCCTTTTCTAAAAGATCTATTGGGCAGAACAGATAAGGTATAAATCTCATTCTTTCTGGTAGACTGTCGGAGTAACATAACAGATTTAGTAGTCCCAAAGGTGTTTTTTCAAGAGACAACTGGACTTTCTGGTTTTCTTTGAAGACATTTCACTTCTCATCCAAGAAGCTTCTTTAGCTCTGACTGGATGATGAGGAATGGAAGGATTTATACTCCTTGCAGACAGCTGGCCATTTGCATTCTTTTAGCAAGTTGTTAAGGCCACCTGGAGATTTATCTGTGTCATCAGAGTTCAAATGGATGGAGCCTTCCTGGAACTGTTGAAAGGACGGTGTTGTAGACTGGAGATAGATGATGTCATATCCCTCCCTCTCTGTTGCAAGAGGGCTATTCAATTTTGACACAGATGGCCTCTTAGATCCTTCTTTCAAACCAGTGGTCTCTCTGTCCAAAATGTGGACTTTGCTGTCTTCAAAAGAGTGGCATTTCATCTTTTAAATGCAGATGGACTGCTGAATCTAATCCTGATGGGTTTGTTATGCCATGTGTTTATGAAGTGATCGTTTTGTTTCCAGAATATACAGATCTGCACATGCTCACCAGTGGTGGGATTCAAATTTTTTTACTAATGGTTCTGTGGGCATGGCTTGGTGGGCATGGCAGGGGAAGGATACTGTAAAATCTCCATTCCCTCCCCACCCCACTAACCTGCTTTCCAGTTCCGTTCTCCTGTGCAGGGCAACCAAAGAAGACCCAGCCAATCAGCTGGGACTCAGGAGGCAGAGAATAGATGAGGGCAGGGCCAGTCAGAGGTGGTATTTACTGTTTCTCCGAACTACTCAAAATTTCCGCTACCAGTTCTCCAGAACTGGTCAGAACCTGCTGAATACCACCTCTGATGCTCACTCCATTGTACTGCATATAACAGATTCAGTAGCCAAATTTTGCTTAGTAGCCATGAAGATACATTCTCAGATTCTATCTAACATAGCAGAATATCATCGAATATTTAACCGTTCTGATTGTTTATGAGGCTGCTGCTGCAGGTCTAAGATAATAAAAAATATCTGGATTTGAGATCTAGCACCCAGAAATGAAGACATGTACAGCCTGAATTAATCCTTCTACATCATATTAACAGGTTAATTTATTAATCTTTTCCCCTTTACTGATTCAGCTATTTTATTTGTTACTTTATTCTTATTTTTAATGCTTTGTTGCTTTTGTTGCATTAGATTCTGCTACATTTGATTGCTCAATAAATGTAAAAAAAACTTTACTGTTGCTACTAATTTAGTTGGGAAGATTACAGTCAAATACAGGTAGTCCTTGATTTGCAACAGTTTAGTGACCATTCAAAGGCACTGAAAAATGTGACTTAGGACTGTTTTTCACAGTTATGACCATTGCAGCATCCCCATGATCATGTGATCAAAATTCAGATGCTTGGCAACGGGTTTATATTTATGACCATTGCTGTGTCCCAAGGTCATGTAATCCCATTTTGTGACCTTCTGACAAGCAAAGACACAAAGTCAATGGGGAAGCCAGGTTCGTATAACAACCAGGTTGCTCCTTTATCAACTGCATTGATTTACTTAACAACTGTGGCAAGAAAAGTGGTAAAATGGGGGCAAAGCTCACTTAACAAATGTTTCATTAAAACAACAGAAATTTTGGGCTCAATTGTGGTTGTAAATTGAGGATTAAATGGTGTCCTTTCACGTTTCCTTACTGTGGAGTTCTTGTGCTTTCTGAGCTTGGTTGTTAGCTTGCAATTAGACAAAGATATTACTTTTGGGGGGGGGTAATGACCTGCAAATAAACAATCAAGCTCAGACAGCACCAGGGACTCTAGAGTTCAGATCTGGGCTTATAGATATTCTCTTCTGTTGTTTCCCTAATGCAAGCATGAGCGTATACATGTTCACAGCATTGTTTCATTTTTAGAACTTCAGGCTCAACATATGAAGATGATATACGGGATGCCATCTAAGTAAGGGTGCTAGAAAAGGAGTTGTCCCAGGTTGAAAAATATTTCTCTTATTAATGGATTGTCCACATCTATGTAATTACCAAATGTGGAAAGTATTAAACATATTGTGTATGCCAGACATTCTTTGTTTTAGATCGGCCTTGTGGTCAATGAGAGGCAGGACAGCATGGTGGTGATCAGCATCTTTTATTATAAGAAATCCAGGAACTGCTGCTTACACGTGGCAGGCACCGGCTTTTATAGCTGGTGCTGTCCAAAGCTTCAGCCACTGATGGGACCTCGTTTCTCCCACTGGTGGTTGAGCCAATGAATGGAGTCTTCCAGCCATTCCACTCCTTGGCCATATATGGGCATATATAACATTCTTCTTCTGGAGTACCTTTGCAGTGGACAATATTACTCCCTGGTGGAATTATAAACCACATAGGGATGCAGTTGTAGGCTGGGATTCTCACTGGAAATCCTCCAGTAGCAACAACTAAAAGCATATCAGAACTTTCCTAGGATAGCCATCTTGTCTTGAGACTTAGATTTTCTCATAAGTGAGATGGGAACAACAGTAAGTAATCTTTTAATGAAGCAGAGGTACAACACTTTGCAGAAAACTCTTATGACATTGTGATGATCACATTTTCAGAAGCTGTTATTATGGTGATTGGAAATTGTGGGATTGCCGTTCAACACGTCTGGAAAGAATCAGCTTAGGGAAGACTGAACATTTCACATTTTGATTGTAGGTACATAATTAGTGTAATGATTCTGGCTCCTGGAAGGATAAATATGGATGGTTTTGTTCTTTTGAGAATAACAAGAGAAAGATAACTCTTCCATATTGCTTTCACTCTACTTTTTGCATTGAAGAAGTGTTTTGGAAATAGTTACAACAGCCTTCTACTTTTTTGGTATATATGGTTTACAGCTTGTAATCACAGATGAACTGTTAGATTCCCGGGACACTCTGGGTCACAGATGAAGCTTAATTTATTAAAGTTAGAGTGTACTAAGCTGCTTAATGCTATTATCTGGCTTCCTACCCCCAAGCTTTTCATTTGAAAACAACAAGGGGGAGAGGAATGTGAAAGTGGTATATTAATTTTTGCAGAAAGAGAAAAATAGGGAAGCTTATTTCCAATAATAATAATAATAATAATAATAATAATAATAATAGTAAGACTTGTGGTCAACCAGTGGAACTAAATAGTTGGAGAACCACGACAGAAAAAAAGAAAAAAACTGTGCATAGTAAAACTACAATATTCTGTGATATGATGTAGTAATGGCTACCAACTTGGATAGTCTTAAGAGAAGACTAAATTGACTTGTAAAATTATCAGTAGCTGTCTGAGGTTTTAATTCCAATAGCTAGGGAACAAATTATTGACCTTACCTCTTACTATGCCCCTCGCCCCAATTTAATTGATGTATTCAGGAGTTGACCACTACATCTACTAACATTACAGCAATGAAAGAAGGCTCTTATTTTTATCTAATCTCACTCAGTTCTTAAACAGGTTTTTAGATTGATTCCAATTTTGGTATTCTGTGGTTGTTCAGTGAAGTGCACACAAATTAACACTGATTATTTAATGGTAATCACAATACAAAGCAAAAAATTGGTCTAGATGAATACCAAGAGTCCATTGGAGTTGGGTAGCAAATAAATTAAAACAAACAAGAGTCCTTTAGACTCTAGGAATCTGGGAGGATTTAGACAACATCTTCAAAAAATGTGTGTTAGATTTAAAACCCTTGTTAACGTTGCAAACAAGTCAAATAAACTTTTGGATTAAAGGATGAGGAAACATTCTATTTTTTTCAGAAAGTACATTTGGAAGCCCATATCTAAGTTGTTATACTTTGCCATTTGGCAATATTTCTTACATTTGGACCGGGGATGGAGCAAAAAAGTTAACATGTAAAATAACCCCAAGCCAAGCAGATGTGTTTTGAAGGAGTACAATGAAACAATCATTGGTCTGCTTGATCTTGCTAAGTGTGCTGTGCCTGGCTGTGAACAAAGGACTGCCACATAACATTTTAACAAGCAGGTCTATCAGTTGATTATCTCATACTGCCACATACTGTAATTCTCCAAGGGCAACTGTCACACTTACATATGCTATATAAATCAGGAAGGGGAATGTGTTGCTATCACAGATGGCTGAAGAAAGAAGGTTGACCTTGGGCTTAGTTACAGTTGCAGTCTAGCATAAGAATAAGAAGCCTCCAGATGGAAACAACTCAAATGATAGTGTACAACCGAGAGAGCCATATCTTGAGGCAAAATACAGTGGTGCTTTTTCTTAATATTTGAGTTGGAAAGGTTTATCCAGCTTTGTTTTGTTTTAAATTGGTGTGTGATATAGTGGCAGCCATGACATCTAACCCATTCGTGGAGTAGCTACTCAAGGAACTACATACAGGATATATTTTTATTTATGTTTTATTTTATTTATTTATTTTGTCGAGCATGTATTAGATAACTGATATAAGTATAAACATGATTATTAATAAATGAAATGGATATGAATAAAGGGAACATTAGGACAGGAATGGTGGGCACGTTGGTGCATTTATGTATGCCCCTTAAAGACCTCTTAGGAATGGGGTGAGGTCAAAAGTAGGTAAGGTTAAAGGTTAAAGTTTTGGGGGTTTGGGCAGAGGTGGTATTCAGCAGGTTCTCACCAGTTCTGGAGAATTGGTGGAAATTTTGAGTAGTTTGGAGAACTGGCAAATACCACCTTTGACTGGAGATTTTACAGTATCCTTCCCCTGCCATGCCTACCAAGCCATGCCCACAGAACCGGTAGTAAAATTTTTTGAATCCCACCACTGGGTTTGGGGAAGAAACCACAGAGTCAGGTAAAGTATTCCAGGCATTGACTACTCTGTTGCTGAAGTTGTATTTCCTGCAATTGAGTTTGGTGCAGTTTACCTTGAGTTTATATCTATTGTATATTGTTGTGGTTGAAGTTGAAACTGAAGACCTGATATTTATGTTTCTATCTATTCTGTTGCTAAAACAGGAAGAATGGAAGACCAATATGATTTATTTTTTCTTTTAAAAACCAATATATCTTTGATTTTACCCCAAAGGTGAAGAATCTAACAGTTGTGGATAAAATACCCTTCAAGTCAAGCTTGATTCATGGGGACATCACAAACATGCCCATGTAGTTTGTTTTGGCTGCTATACAGTGGTTTGCAAATTTACTCTTCTGGATATTTTTTTTGGTTTCCACAATACTTTAATAATCTTCCACCCAAATTCTAACCAGACACAGGTTTGCTTAACTTCTCAACCCAAGGTCAACCACGTGTTACCTACCGTTGGGACACATGTTGATACACCATGCTGAATCAGTCTGTTGACTCACTTTTTCCTTTCCATTCAATCATGTCTGATTTTCAGAGACTGCCTGGACACGTCCCTACAGTTTCCTTGGTAAGGTTTTTCATAAAGGGTTTGCCATTTTCTCCTTCCTACTGCTGGGTGAAAGTGACTAGCTCAAGGTGGCCCAGCTGGCTTTGTGCCTAAGGAGGGGCTAGAACTTACTGTCTCCTGGTTGCTAGCCTGATCCTTCACCACTGCACCAAACTGGTTCACTTGACTCACTATACGTATGAAGAGTAGGCAACCTTTTTGGCCTGATATTTGGATTTGGCATTTTGAGAGCATACATTGAATGCTTTCACAAAATGTCTATCATATGTAAGCCTAAAAGAGCTATCTACCATAGATCCTCCTCCTCCTCTTCCTCTTCCTCTTCCTCTTCCTCTTCCTCTTCCTCTCCTCCTCCTCCTCCTCCTCCTCCTCCTCCTCCTCCCCCATTTTATCTTTACTTGCAGACAAAGCATCAGATTGTAGTTACCTAGTATTTTCTGGGAATGTCATTGGGGCTGAAATGAGGGTCAGGAGTTCACTTCAAATAAAATACACTGCTTAAGGTGGTACCTTGCTTTGAGTATGCTAACTTTTCATTTATTTTTAAATAAAAGAACTAAACAAGAAAAATAAAGTTGGGTAAGGACCACTACTAATGAGTTCTACCCTTGATTGATTGTAGCTCTGTATAGTTCAGCCAGGAAATGTTCCCAGCCTTCTGGGTGTAATCTGGGAAACATTAGTATGCAAAGCAAGAGCTGTTAATATGGAAATCTGTAGTTCATCTTGTGCAATGCGTTATTGATAGCCTTCAGACTTTTCCACAGAAGATTTTTCCTGGTGTATGGAAACTGAATCTTTTCCCTAGATATACCAAGGATTAAACATGAGACCTTCTATTTTTAAAGACTGTAGTTCTCTTCCTTGTATGTGTGTCTTAAGAATTTCCAGGAAACACTCCTCTGAGTATTTTTTGCATAATGTACTTAACTCCAATGATGCACTAATATACATACTGTGTATCAACTCTATTTAAGTCTGAAAAATAAGAACAACCCATGAAGTACTCGTGCTCACCATCAAGTAATTCACTGTGCCACCCTTAGCTTATCTCCTTTTCTCACTGTGTCTAACAGCAGGCCCAGGTTATCTGTTTCCTGGTCAGCTTTTCTAAGAGGAAGTTAACATGTTTAACCTGAAGCTGAACTGTTATTATATCACATGTGCAGGAAAGAACGTGTTTTCTGAATTGTGTTCTGTCTTGTTTACTGATTTCCCCTAGTTCGGAATATTGATGGTTGTCTGACTGCTCTGCTCATTTGAAGAATTTTTGTTTCTCTCACCCTGTACAGACATGCATATATCATATTTGTTTAAAAAAAGGAAAGAAAAAGCAAAAGTATTGTGAAACAGTATAGTTGACAAGCAATGGAAAATGTCTTGAAAATGATTTAAACAGAGGAAACAAGGAACAAACTCTTGGCATGCTAAGAAGATACAATCAATGGTTTGCTTTCAAATAGTGGTAGAAATGACCAAACTGAACTATATTTCTTCCTTCATGTAAAAGTGTCTGCAAATTGAAAATTAATATATTATGGAGAAAAGTTTGCTAGTTTTTCTTTAATTTAACATAAGGGAAACATGTAAAAATTAACCCCCCCTTTTGAAGTCCACTGTTTCTTTATTTTACTGTCTGTTGTGCAAGTCAGGCTAAAGAATCCATTAATCTATCAAATGGCTTTCTTCACTTTGTTAGATGCTCCTGACCTTCTCTTCCATTTCACTCCAGGTTTTGAAGTTTTCAAAAATTCAGAAGCAAAATCAAATGAAAAAGACTACCTATCAGATTTGTGAATCTGGAATTCAATGGAAAGACAGTGTCAAATTTTCCAAATTACTTCCAAGTGCAGTATGAGGATCTCTCTTTTCTTTCTTTTTTCTTTAAAAATTATTTATATATTTTCTCTTTACATACAATAACTGCTTGGTGAACAGCGTACTGTCTGGATCAATTTGTTTACATAATAATGCTTTTTCAGTTCTTGGTTTCTACCTCTATTATCCAACCATTGATAAAACAAGTCCCAAGTTTGAAAATATTCTGTGTCTTCTTTTTCTTTTATCTTCAGTGTTAGTCTATCCATTTCTGCACAGTCCAATATTTTTTAAAAAAATATCTTCTTCTGTAGGTATTTCCAATATTGTGCAAATACAATTCTTGTTACTGTCAAAACATGTAATATTAAATATACATCCCTTTATCATATTTTTCTAGTATTATGCCTAATAAAAATAGTTCTCACTTATAATCTATATGTTGCCTTAACATTTTTTTCTAACCATACTTTTGTCCATTTTTTTCTGCTTTTGGACATGTCCACCACATGTGATAATATGTCCCCAGTATTTTATTACATTTCCAAAATTTGGCAGACATATTTTTAAACATTTTTGTTAACCTCGCCAGTGGTAAGTGCCACCTATAGAACATTTTATACAGATTTTCCTTATACATAGTTGCCATCATCAATTTATAGTTTCTTTCCCAAAGTTTTTGCCAATTTTCTAATTCTATAGGGTATCCAAAATTCTTTGCTCTGTTTTCCTGAAGGCTCTGGACAAAGAAAGAAGAATAATTCCTGCTTGTAGGAAGAGCTGTTATATCTGCTTGAAGTGGAGCTTGTCCTTTATAGTGCGGGTTAGCCTCCCCAGCAGGCAAAGTGAGGAAGCTGATTTAGGGAAAGTAAAAACTAATTTGATTTAGTGTCACTGCATTATTTTCACTATTGATTAAAGGGAAGGGGGCTTTTGTGGGGTTCTGTGATAACTTTGAGTCTTACACATTGTGAAACAAGCATCGTTTGCTGCTCTTCTCTTGCTTTACTTGCTTTGTTTGTGTCTTTGGAAGCTTAAAAAAAGAGCTTGGGGACTGTTGGTTGCTCGCTGGGTAAAGGTTGCTTATGAACTAAATAAAGGGAGAGTTTCAGCAATAGACCTGGGTCCAAGCCATGGGTGTAAGCTAACTTATTTATTTATTTATTTATTTATTTATTTATTTATATGTTTGTTTGTTTGTTTGTTTGTTTTGTCAATCGCTTACAAGATAATAAGTATAAGGATAAACATAGTTGTGAATACATGAAATGAATACATATAAGAAAATTAAAAGAAACAATAGGACACGGACGGTAGGCACGTTAATGCACTTATGCATGCCCCCTGCAGACCTCTTAGGAAAGGGGTGAGGTCAATAGTAGACAGTCTAAGGTTAAAGTTTTTGGGGTTTGGGGAAGAAACCACAGAGTCAGGTGGAGTATTCCAGACATTGACCACTGTTGCTGAAGTTGTATTTCCTGCAATCACATTTGGTGCGGTTAACCTTGAGTTTATATCTATTGTGTGCTCTTGTATTGTTATGGTTGAAGCTGAAGTATTCATTGACAGGTAGGACATTGCCATGTATGATTTTATATACTTTATTTAGATTGGACTGAAGTAGTTCGAGGTTTTCTAGGTCTAGAATTTCAAGTCTGGTGGCATAATGAGTAGAGGAGTGTAGAACTCTTCTTGTGAAATATTTCTGGACTTTCTCAACTGTGTTAATATCAGATACGTGATGTGGGTTCCAGACTGATGAGCTGTATTCGAGTATTGGTCTAGCAAATGTTTTGTATGCCTTAGTTAGTAGTGTGATATTACCAGAGAAAAAGCTACGTAGGATTAGGTTAACAAGTCTTAATGCCTTTTTGGCTATGTAGTTACAGTGGGCTCTAGCACTTAGATCATTAGAGATGAGTATTCCAAGGTCCTTGACAGAGTTTGGATCATCAACAAGGTCTTGACTATTCAGCTTGTGTTTTATTTTCTGATTTTTTTGCCAATATGTAAGACAGAGCATTTATTTGTTGAGATTTGAAGTTGCCATTTGTTTGACCATTCTGATACATAGTCGAGGTCTTTTTGAAGGGTAGCAGTATTGTCTGTGGTGTTGAATAACTTTACATCATCAGCAAAGAGAACGCAGTTGCTCTTAATATGATCACAGAAGTCATTTATGTAGAGTATGAAGAGAGTTGGTCCTAGAATGCTGCCTTGGGGGACACCACTGTTGACAGGTAGAGAATTTGATAAGACGCTCCCAATTTTGACCATTTGTTGCCTGTTTGGCAGGAATGCTTCTATCCAGTTATGCAGTTGTCTAGAGATACCATAAGATTTTAGTTTTAGTAGTAGTTTGTCATGTACCACTGAATCGAAGGCTTTGCAGAAGTCTATGTAGATTGTGTCTATTGCTTTGTCCTGATCGACTTGTATAGTCTATATGTTTTTACAGTGTAAGAGTTGCAGATTACAGGATAGTTTTTTTCTGAAACCATATTGTTTGTTAGAGAGTAGGTTGTTTGTCTCTAAGTGGAGGATGATGGATTGGTTAATAATTGATTCCATGACTTTACAGGTGACGCAGCATAAAGAGATTGGTCTGTAATTTTCAACTAGACTGGGGTCTACTTCCTCTAGATGAGCTCTAGTTGACAAAGCAGCTATGTCTAACATCTAATTTGAGTATCCATAAAAGTTTTAATGAGCCACGGTTTAGTATGATGATTGCAAAATGTATGCTGGTGAGATTTTTCTCCTTGGGAAAACCAGATGAGCTTAGATGGTATAGTATGCCTTTTTCACATGGGCAGGAGTATTTCCTTAAAATCATGTAACCGGACTACTCCAGGCAGCCAAATATTTTGAACTAGCCCTGCCTCTCCATTCAGGAAACATAGAGTGGCCACAAGGAATAAATGTCAGCAGCAGCAGCTAAAGTATCTAAGGTCCTTTTAATGCAGAGCAGGTTACCAAGCCACAGGAGTACCAAAGAGATAAAATTAAATAACTGTGGATGGATTTTTGAATCACTCACTCACTTCTCTGCATACAAACAATGTTCTGTTCAAATGAGATCATAATTTTGAATAGGAGGAAATTCAATTTAGCATTACTGAAAGGTAATTAATTTAATGCATGAAGAAAGTCAAGGAATAAGGGGTGGGGGTGGGGAAATGTATTTGGTACAATGAAAACACATTACTGTCTAAATTAACATTTCCGCAAGTTTTAACAATAGCATGTAGGAGCGTGGTATTAAGCAGAAAATGTGAAGCTTGGTTAAAGTGATGATTGATAAGTAAAATGGACAAAAATAGAATAATAAAACCACGAGGTTGTGATTGTGTAGATGTGGAATCAAAGAAAGTTCTGCAAAGTACAATTTAATTATATAAATTTATATTAAAGTATTTAACCAAATAGGGTTCATGCTTAGTATAGGCAGAGCTCACCATCTGAATCTACTTTTAAAAAATATTAAAGCTCCTTACTTACATTGTACAGAGTACCTACTATTAGCTGCTGTCCAGTAAGCTGTGGTCTCCTCCAATTTAGATCAGAATTATCCAAGAGGCTATTTATTTATTTATCAAATTTCATTAAAAAAGACTTTGGACACCATACAACAATTCATAAAACAATAAGCATGTAAAACATGATCATTAGCTTTTTATTAAAGGCACAAGAAAAATAGATGTTAACTACATTAATGGAGCCATCTTAAAATTGCACTGGTTCCCTGGGATTCCCAGACGTGATGGCCAAGCCAGATCTTGAGGGACTGGAAAATTAATAGGACTGGATTAACCTCACTTTGAGGGGGAGAATGTCCTCCCAAATTGCAACAAGGGCAGCACCCAACTGCAGTCATATCCGAGTGACTGTCCAACAGATGCTGAACAAATAATTCCATATACCCCTGCAAGAGGTTCTCTGAGCCACCGTGCCTAAAAGGGCTGGTGTTACCCAAAACAGGGTTGCAGGACAGCTACCCATGGATGCAATAAAGGTGGAGAAGTACTAACATTTTGGGGTCCTTACTGTTCAGAGGTGGTATTCAGAGAATTGGTAGCGAAAAATTTGAGTAGTTCGGAGCACAGGCAAATACTACCTCTGACTGGCCCTACCCCCATCTATTCTCTGCCTCCCAAGTACCAGCTGATCGGCTGAGTCTTCTTTTGTTGCCCTGACAGGAGAGTGGAGCTGGAAAGCAGGTCAGTGAGGTGGGGAGGGAATGGAATTTTGCAGTAACCTACCCCCAGAAGTGGGGAGGGAATGGAGATTTTACGGTATCCTTCCCCTGCTACAGCCATCAGGCCATGCCACCAAGTCATGCCATGTCCACCAAGCCATGCACACGGAACCGGTAGTAAAAAAAAATTGAATCTCACCATTGCTTACTGACACAAAGTTGGCCTTAATAGCAGCTCTAACCCTTGTTTTGTTCTTGGCTCATTAATTAGCTCTATTTATTAATATGGATTCTCTAGGTGACTTATCACCATCATGGTTAAGGAAATCTGTAGGTTTGAATATTTATCTTGGTTTAATAGGAGCAATTTACCAATTACCTTCATTAGAATATTGATGCCCATTCTTCCAACTGAAAGAAGATATTAGGTGCTGTTCTAATTAAAAAAAACTTTATAGATAAAATCAAGTTCCCCAAACTCATCACTCTATACAGAGGTCCCCCTTGCATTCTGTTTTCCTCTAGTGCATGTGGCTGAAGGATTCAGCTACTGCTCATTGTAGAGGTTTGCAGTACTGCCAGATTTTTGTGTATTATCAATTCTTTCATACAATTTGCAATTGATTATTTGATTTCACATTTGATCCTGACTAAACCCAAACAAAGGATGATAAGCAGTTTTCAATCGTTTGAAAGATGAACACAGAAAAGTAAAATTTTACACTAAAATGCTAATTGAAGGTTTCACCCAAGATATTTATTGCTTGAAAAATTAAGGGTGAAATTTTTGTTGCTGGAGAAATACTAGGTGTTAAGAAAGAGATAAACCTGAGATGTACATAAACAGTGATGAAACTCAGTGAGTCTCAATGCATTTGAGGAAGATTCTTGTTTAAAGAAAATTTCCAAAGCTTTCTAACACAGAGTCAGAATCTACATATCAGGCTAAACTGCAACTTGCTTAAGTAAACATGACTGATTGGTATTATGTAACATTAGGCAAAATCCCAGATGTCTTTACATGTATATCTTGTGTAAACCAACTATTTTTTAACAACTTTTCCGGTATTCTTCATTGGGGGTGGAGTTATATCTCCCATAATTTCCAAACAACATGGCCATGCCCATAGGAAATTCTAAAAACATGTAGTTTAACATATTTTGTAAACACCAGGATGAGATAAGTTGGTCTATACTCAAAGCCACAGGATGCATCAGTTGCCACATTTCTTTAAAGCATCTCCTTTAAGCAAATTAGGGTTTTTTTGCCATCCAGGATTCCTACCATTCACAAACTGTTTTAAGCTTGGTATCAACATGATGTCATCATATATATTTTTTTCTTGCTCAACCAATTACTATAATCTTTGGCATAAAGTAACTGTAAACTGTGAGAAAGTCAGCAGGAGATCTGTGTTTCTGAAGCTGTTCAATCATTCTCTGGACCCAGAAAAGAGCATGGGGTGTGTGTGTTTTTTTAAGTTACATTTTTATAAATAGATCTGTCAACAGGGAAATCCACTGGAAAAAATGGTAAAGGCTTGAAATTTGTAGTTGTTTCCCTCTCTTTGTTGTATAAATCATGTGATCTTATAAACAAGCTGTGACAATGAATAACCTGAGGTGAAGGCTCATGCTGCCTTTTCCTGTGTTTTCATTCTCCTCCTACATAAATATAGCAGGAAAGATAGTGTTTAATTGTAAAAGGAAAGAATGTGATTGTGATAAGCAATTAACTACAATCCCATCCCAACGAAACGCCATCTTTGCATTGGCTCTAAGCCCCTTGCAATTTCAAAATGTTTATTGTTTTTTTTTTGCTTGGAAGCCAAAAAGTCAGAACTTAAATGTTGTATTATGACCAAGTGAGCTACTAGTTATTACTGCAGAAGAAAACATCTCTGTGTGGCCACTTTTGAATCAGTTTTTGACTCCTGGAGATTGCCTGGACTAGTCCCTGTTTCCATGATAAGGTTTTTCAGAAATGGGTTGCCACTGGTTCTTTTGTACGAGAACCATGAGAGAGTGACTGGCTTAAAGTCACCCAGTTGCCTTTGAGCTGAAGGCAGGACTAAAACTCAGAGAAGCAACCTAGAACTAAAGAGCAATTTCCTGTCAGAACAATTAATCAGTGGAACAACTTGCTTCCAGAAGTTGTGAATGCTCCAACACTGGAGGTTTTTAAGAAGATGTTGGATAACCATTTGTCTGTAGAGGTGTAGGGTTTCCTGCCTAAGCAGGGGGTTGGACTAGAAGACCTCCAAGGTCCCTTCCAACTCTGTTATTCTGTTATCCAGTCTCCAAGTTTCTAACCTGATACCAAACATACTCTGAACTAAATGTTTGTATCTGTAGCCTTTACCAAGAAGTGCATGCACACATGCTTTCTTGCTTGATCAAAAAAAATTTATGATAATGTGCTTTATATGATTATGCAATTTAGATTCACCCCATTTATCTTGCCTGGTTTATTCAGTTCTTTATTTCGAGTTTAGCTGCTGGATTACAAACCAGCTATTTTTTGAGGAGTGAAGTCAGCTCACACCAGGAAGTGCTGATTGAGTTTCATTGGCAGCAATGAGCTTTTATCACAATTTCCAGAGTTTAAAGGCCTGAGAACACAGGAATTGTCTGTTCCTTATTTATTTCCTGGACAGGTGCACGAGAGGCACTTGCAGGGTTATATTTTCCATGAAGTTGCACAGTGTGAGCAGTCTTTGCAATGAGCTGAATGTTTACACAGAATGAAGAACAGAGCTCAGTCAAGTCGAGCTTAGACTTGGTCTTCAACCTGCTAAGCATCATGTGGTGATGATAAAATCTGCTAAATAGCATTCAGCAATTAAAGAAGACCAGACCTATGATCCTTTAAGATTTGAGCAAATTACAGTAGCATTAATTAAACATTGGCTCTCTGGACAATCCTGAGTGCAGATGGCACCCTGCAGATGGAATGCCACTATTGATATGCACAGAGCTAGTTAGGGCTTTAAGCTGAACTCCTGCTGATCACAGAACAATTTATGTTAGTTGCAGGTTTAGGTTTCTGGTGTAGGAGTGGGAGTGGAATAGAAGGTGCCCCTTGAAAAGGAATTTTAGTTGGGAATATAGTCACTTCTCATAAACTAGACAGAGTATTCCTGTCTTCAAGCAGCATCAAGCATGCAGTCCTAAATAGATAATTGGGATTCTGTCATGCCTAAAACTAGATAGGACTACGAGGCATCCTGATAGGATAGCCATTTATGCACCACCAGAAAGTGGATTAAATAGGATGCAGATCCACATAAAAGTTGTGCATGTTTCTAAGTGCATTGATAGATACAGTACTAGCATTTAAATAGAGCAGCAATATATTTTTTATCATTCTTTAATAAACTGTTGAAGAAATCATCTTCATCCACCATCCAAACTGTTTCCTTCAAGTTGAAGAATGGAGGGGAGATCACCTTCCTGTCCTATTCTCCAACTCTATTCTGCTTCCATTATATACATAAAGGATTAAAGCTGGATCGAGATGAGGCTGTCCATGCTAATTATGTTTCCAGTGGCTTTGGAAAGTTCTGAGACCTTTTGATATAGATAAATGGATGGGTGATGTAAAATCCTCCCTATTGTTCATATCTCCCTCCCTATTTTCCTCTGCCTTTTGTTCCACTTTGCCAGTTAACTGTCTTTTATCTTAATAAATAACACCATGTTTTTGTTACTGAGTGTGTATGTGATCACTTTGATCTGGATCTAGGAGTTGCCTGGGAGTGTGCTGAGTGTAATCTATATCAGAAATTACCAAAGGAATTGTCCAGCATAAACTGCTATACATATGGACTGGATAGCCTTTCAAGAATCTTGAAAGAATGTTCCAAAAATGTTCCCTGTAAGATAGAAGCCCAGACACTCTTCCTTCTGGTAGTAGATTCTTCCACCTCTATTTCATATCCCCCTGGAAATGAGGACTGTAAAAGAGGAATAAAATGAAATATTTAATCCTTTCCCCCAAAAATGAATCGGACGCTTTTTCTGATTTATCCCATCTAGATTTTATACAGAGAGGGAATAGCCAATATCCATATGCCAGAGGTGAAGATTGATATGAATGTTCTGACAATGGCCTGGACATCATACTTAACATTGATACTAAACATTGAATGTCAGTCATGGATTTCTAAATAATGGAAACATAGAATATACGTTGGAAGTGATCTTACAGATCATCCTCAGCTCTTATTTGGAAACCTCCAAGAAGGGGGAGTCAACAATTGCTCTATAAAGATTGTTTCACTGCAACACAACTCAGATAATTTCTCCTAATATAGAGGAAATATACTTGTTAACTATTCAGTGTGCTAGTGTACATGGTTTATAAGTTCAACCAAACAAATGATAACCTAGTTGCAGAATGGTTAAAATTTGCTATTAAGTTATCTTGCCAGGTTTGCCAGGTATGGTCAGGAAACAAGTTTTAACATGTCCCCTCCCCACAATTATTTCAGTGTGATTTACCAGTATGTTTAGATTTGTGCAAGATTGCATTGTAGGAGCCAATGTTTTGGGTAATCCTACCTATAAATATAAAAAAATCTCATTACGAGTGTAACAAGGTGGTAAAGAGGATGTAGAAACATAAAGTTGAAAGGGCCATTTAAACCATCATCCAATGACCATCCATCATTTCTAAGGACACTAGGCAATTGGTTCTACTACCAAATTTCTTTTATCATTAAGAAGTTTGTCTAGTATTTCTGTCTTCTGTAGCCTAAGACAATAAAGACAAGAGAATGGTACTGTAGGTTATTGTTCCTCTTTGCAGTCACTTCTTTAAGTATGCCATCATGTTTCCTACAACTTTCTGTTTCTTAAGCTTAAAGCTCAGTATCTCAGTTTCTCTTTGTAGGCTATGGCTTTCCCCCAATCACCATCAGTCACCATCATTATCATCATCACCACCTTCTCCTCATCATCCCCATCCCCCCATCATCAAAATCGTCCTCCTACCCCACCTCCTCCTCCTCCTGTGTTCCAGTTTGGGAAAGGAAAGAGTGTGTGAAAATGGAATGGAAAAGTGAATGAGAGTGTTGAACTTAGGCAAACAGCTGGGAAGTCACTGAGCAAAGCCCTGAAATAGGAGGGGCCTGTTCTACCTCTGGGAAGTATGCAGAGGTCTTCCTGGACTCTAGTGAGTCTGAAAACTGATAGCGGAGTAAAGCCAGTGGAAGGAGGTGCTTGTACTCACCGCGGTGAGCAGTGGAGTCCTCCCAGATCCCTATTTGGTCTGCAAACTGACAGCAGGAGTTTCCCTACAAAGGAGGGGCCCATACTCTGCTAGGGAACCAGAGTTCTCCTGACTCTTTTTGGTCCGAAAACTGATGGTGGGGCGCGAGTCTCAGTAGGAGATTCATTTTTTGCCAGGATGTAAGTGGGTGCCTGAACTGTCTTTGAAGAAGGCCAGGATACAACAAACCACAGTACACTGTGCTCCTGTTTATGCTGGACCTTCTTTTCATGCTCTGGGATAATTTGAAATAGTCCTTTACATTGCAAACCATGCTGTCCTTTAAATGTCATTCTACAAAATCAATACACTGCCTACAGCTGAAGCCAGAAAAGGAACGCTGAGATGTTCTAACATGAATGCAGAACCCATTGGATGATTTTTGGAGTCACATGCTGTAGTAGACTTTGGTACAATATGTTAACTGCTTCTTAAACATTTTCATGGTTTTGAATCCTGATTTTCAGAACAAGCTAATATGACCTAGACACAGAATAAAGATGGATATGGCATTTTATTCTCTGGATACCTTGACAACTATTGCAAATGTCACTCTTTCTCATTTCCCTAAATTTAACTTCAGGGAGCTTATTTTACTTCACATTTTCTCCAACTTGAATTCACTCAGATGACACACACAGTTTAGGAAATTCTATAGAAATTGGTATTATTTCCCTTAATACGGGTGCCCCCTTCCTCCTTATTCTACTCAAAAGGAGACTTCTTCCCTCAATTTTTGCTCAATAGCACTGCAGCTCGATTTGGCAGTGATGACAATAATACTGGAGTGCTCCCAACACAGGAATTGTGAAGAAGAGACATATCTTTATTCAGGACTCAATGCATGAACTTTGAAAACTCTTGGAGAATTGGTGAAGAACCAGTAGTTTGGAAAAAACAAACATAACTCCCAATATCAAAAAGGTAGATGGAACACCCAGAATGCTATATACCAGTTACCTTAATATTTGTAGTAGGTGAAATTGTAGAACAGATTGCAATCATTATGGCTGGCTGTCAGTATTTAGAAAAGAATGTTATGATTACCCCAGGACCTGAATGAGTTTGTCAAGAGGAAGTGTGTCAGACTAGCCTTATCTCTCTTTATGACACAGCAACTGATTTGCTAGAGCAAAAGAATGCTGTGGATATAGCGTATCTTAATCTCAATAAATTATCTGATAATGTCTTGCATCATATCCTCAACATGAGGTTGAAGGATGAATGGAATGAGTGAATATTACATTTGAAGATCACACCAAGCTAAGGAGATTGACTGACATCTAGAGAACCAAATCATTATTCTGAATGTATTTAGGCTTAAACATTAGGCCAAATCTAGCAGAATTCATTTATTTATTTATTTATTTGATTTGATTAGTCAATTGCTTACAAGATAATAAGGTATAACTATAAACATAGTTATAAATACATAAATACATGTAAGAAAATAAAAGAAACAATAGGACAAGGACGGTAGGCACTTTGGTGCACTTATGCATGCCCCCTACAGACCTCTTAGGAAAGGGGTGAGGTCAGTAGTAGACAGTCTAAGGTTAAAGTTTTTGGGGTTTGGGGAAGAAACCACAGAGTCAGGTAGAATATTCCAGACATTGACCACTCTGTTGCTGAAGTCGTATTTCCTGCAATCAAGTTTGGTGCGGTTAACCATGAGTTTGTATCTATTGTGTGCTCTTGTATTGTTTTTTTTGTTATTAAAGATTTTTATTTTTTAAGACAAACAAGTACAAACAAAACATAAAAAACATAAAATCATCTTCCATTTTATATACATACAGTGTGTCAGTTGGTTACAAATCTTTTGTGGTTTTGCGGCATAGTTCTAGGTTTTTTAGGTCTAGAACCTCAAGTCTGATGGCATAAGGGATTCTGCAATGAGTAGAGGAGTGTAGAACTCTTCTTGTGAAATATTTCTGGACTTTCTCAACTGTGTTAATATCAGATACGTGATGTGGGTTCCAGACTGATGAGCTGTATTCGAGTATTGGTCTAGCAAATGTTTTGTATGCTCTAGTTAGTAATGTGATATTACCAGAGAAAAAGCTACGTAGGATTAGGTTAACAACTCTTAATGCCTTTTTGGCTATATAGTTACAGTGGGCTCTAGCATTTAGATCATTTGAGATGAGTACTCCAAGGTCCTTGACAGAGTTTGGATCATTAACAAGATCTTGACTATTCAGCTTGTATTTTATTTTCTGATTTTTTTTTTGCCAATATGTAAGGCAGAGCATTTATTTGTTGAGATTTGAAGTTGCCATTTGTTTGACCATTCTGATATATAGTTGAGGTCTTTTTGAAGGGTAGCAGAATTATCTGTGGTGTTGAATAGCTTTACATCATCAACGAAGAGAACGCAATTGCTCTTAATATGATCACAGAGGTCATTTATGTAGAGCATGAAGAGAGTTGGTCCTAGAACACTGCCTTGGGGGATACCACTGTTGACAAGTAGATAATTTGATAGGATGTTTCCAATTTTGACCATTTGTTGACAGGAATGCTTCTATCCAGTTATGCAGGTATCCAGAGATACCATAAGATTTTAATTTTAATAGTAGTTTGTTGTGTACCACTGAATCAAAGGCTTTACAGAAGTCTATGTCGATTGCGTCTATTGTTTTGCCCTGATCGAGTTGTGTAGTCCATATGTTTTTGCAGTGTAAGAGTTGTAGATTACAGGATAGTTTTTTTCTGAAACCATATTGTTTATTAGAGAGTAGGTTGTTTGTCTCTAAGTGGAGGATAATGGATTGGTTAATAATTGATTCCATGACTTTACAGGTGACTCAGCATAAGAGATTGGTCTGTAATTTTCAACTAGGCTGGGGTCTCCCTTTTTGAAAATGGGGATGACCGTGGCTAGTCACCATAAGCTTGGCAAGGAGCTAGTCCTGAAAGATTTTTCAAAGATTATGCTTAGAGGTCCGGCTATGGCAGCAGATAGCTTTTTTTAAGAAGTAGGCACATATTCTGTCTGGTCCAATAGATAGAGATGGTTTTAGATTGCGTAGTGCTTTTTCAACATTGTCTTCTGTAAAATCTATATTTATTAAATCATTGTAGTTGTCTGTGGTTCAACTAGGAAATACTGGGCATGATCCATTGCTGTTTACAAATACTGAGCCAAAGAATGTGTTAAAGAGGTTTGCTTTAATGGTGTCATTGTTACAGTCTTTACCATTAAGTCCTTTCATGGGTGGGATGGACCTTGAGTCTTTTAGTTTGTTGTTTACAAAATTGTAGAAAGCTCAGGTGGAATTGGTGCGTAGAGGGTTTTCATCTTGTTTAATGTGATAATTGGTGCATTCAGTCTTTTTATGTTCAATGTTATGTTTCTATGTTCAATGGTGCATTCAGTCTTTTTATGTTCAACGGTGACAGATTTTGGTTCTACATCTGAATAGGAATGATAACATTAATAAATCAAGGATTGGGGAGCTCTGGCTTGGCAGCAGTGCGTGTGAAAATGATCTAGAGGTCTCAATAGATGAACAACTCAACATATGAGCGAGCAATAGCAATAGCAGTAGCACTTAGATTTATATACCACTTCACCATGCTTTACAGCCCTCTCTAAGCAATTTACAGAGTCAGCATATTACCCCAAACAATAACCTGGGTTCTCATTTTGCTGACCTCAGATGGATGGAAGGCTGATGACAATCAAATGGCTGAACTGCAGTCAGCAGAATTAGCCTGCAATACTGCATTCTAACCAATGTACCACCACAGCTAGCATATGTTGTAATATAGTAAGCCAGTTTGGTGTACAGATAATATTGAAGGCGCCATATTAGAAACCAGGAGACTGTGAGTTCTAGTCCTGCCTTAGGCATGAAAGCCTAAGTAGAGTGACTGGGTCAGTCATTCTTTTTCCATCCAACTCAGCTCACAGGGTTGTTATGGGGAAAACAGAAGGAGGGAGAAATCTTATGTATGCTCACCACCTTGAATTATTTAAAAAGTAATAAAGGCAAGATAAAAATCTAATGAATAAATAGCAACTAAAAAGCCATCACAGCACAGTCTTGGAATGCAGTAACAGAAATATTACATGGAAAAGCCGGATTAGATTCAGAAAACTACCATAAACATTAAAGGACTGGAAATAATGTTTTACAAATAAACACTTGTCATTGGATTCTGCCTATCTACAGTATTTATCTGGTGCTGTGATAGTATATATGTGACACCCCTCCTGCGCGATCTGCATTGGTTGCCAGTTGCCCTCCGCGTAAGATTCAAGGTGCTGGTATTAACCTATAAAGCCCTTGGGCCCTTGGCTTGGGTCCGGGGTATTTGCAGGAGTGCCTCCTACCAGCATTATGGTCCAATTGCCCAGTGTGCGCCCATAGGCAGGCCCTCCTGGGGGTGCCATCGACCAGACAATGTCAGTTGGCGGTCCCCCAGGGGAGAGCCTTCTCTGTGAGAGCACCCACCCTGTGGAACCAGCTGCCCCTGGGGCTGCGGTTGGCTGCTGACCTGCGTTTCTTCTGCCGCGATCTAAAGACCTGGCTATTCTTACAGGCTGGTCTGGATTGAGAGAGATTGGGGCTTTTAACTGGGTATTTTAGCATAATTTTTTTCTTTATTTGGATTGGATTAACATTTTAACTATTTATGTATGTATATTCTTGTGTGAGCCGCCCCAAGCCCCCGAGATGTGGCGGCATATAAATCCAAATAAACATAAACACAACATAAACATATATGTACTATACTGCTGTATTTTCCCATACCTGATTTATTATTGATATTTCATCCAAAATAGGTTTGAAGGTTGTGTTATTGATTACATTTTAATTTGCTCCAGAAGACTCAGGGAGACTTAAATTGTTGCCTTTCTTTTATTCTATACCAAACCTATGAGATTGGTAAGCTTGACAGTAAATGACTGGCTCAAGATCAACAAAGAACTTCGTGGCTAAGGGAATCTGTTTCTCCTTGGTACCTTCAACCTTGATATCTTCAATCGAGGACCTGTATACTTCATGAGTAAAAAAAAAAGGCTGTGAAAATATTTACAGACACCTCACATCCCAGACATAAACTGTTTCAACTCCTACCTCAAAACGATGCTATAGAGCACTGCACACCAGAACAACTAGACACAAGAACCGTTTTTTCCTGAACGCCATCACTCTGCTAAACAAATAATTCCCTCAACACTGTCCAACTATATTCAAAGTCTGCACTACTATTACTAGATTTATATACTGCTTCTCATCACTCCTTATCACCCATGCCCTCCCACTTGTGTTTGTATGACTGTAACTTTGTCGCTTGTATCCTTACGATTTATATTGACTGTTTCCTAGTATGATTTGATTGCTTATTGTACCCTATGACTATTATTAAGTGTTACATCTTATGATTCTTGACTTTAGATGAATGTATCTTTTCTTTTATGTACACTGACAGCATATGCATCAAGACAAATTCCTTGTGTGTACAATCACACTTGCCAATAAAGAATTCTATTTTTATCTGGATCCTGATCTGGTTTTCCAAACACTGCAGCACAATGCCATTTTAAGGACCTAAATGATGGAATAAATAGTATAAATCTTTCAGACACTAATAAATAAGTCTGAAATTCTAGGATAGTTTGGAAAGTGACTGCATCAAAATTGGTTTTTTATCTACTGTTTTTTTTTATATCCAAAATGTACCTCTGTCTCACTTGAAGATCCCAATAACAAAGCTGAGTTATTATTCTTTGGGATTTATGGCATCCTTCCTAACAACATTTATTTAATTTGGGATCATGTAGGCATTTATATTGCTCTCTGTGGCCAGGATTTAACAGCTGAAAGAGGACTTTGCCTCTGGGGTTCTTCTTGACATGGATTGTAAATGCAGAAAGCATTCAGCTGGACACCTTTGGTCTCCTGGTTGATGTCTTGCTTCAGGATTGATAACTTTTTGGTTGATACAATGACATCCAGTGACAAACATACTTTCCCTCATGTCTTTCAGTAAAGCTTTTAAGTGGGTGTTACCTCAGGTTGTGTTAACTAGAGAATGTATGCAAACCATATGGGACCTTTGGGTTTCTGCCAGAAGAAAATGGGGAGTTTGAGGTTTATTTCTTTTTTTCTCTTTTCATTGTAACACATAAAGTGACTCCTGGTGGATTAGTTCAATAGTAATTGTATTAAAGTTTACAAATGCAAAGATAAAAGATTAATTCAAACTAAAATATGTAAAAGGTAAAGAAGCAAAAATGATAGCAGTCTTCCAATATTTGAGGGGCTGCCACAGAGAAAAGGTTGTTGACCTATTCTCCAAAACACCTGAGGGCAAGGCAAGAAGTAAAGGATGGAAGCTTATCAAAGAGAGAGCCAACCTAGAACTAAGGCGAAATTCCCTGACAGAACAATTAATCCATGGAACAGCTTTGCCTCCAGAGGTTGTGGTGCTCCATCCCTCGACATTTTCAAGGAGAGGTTGGATAGCCATTAGTCTGAAATGGAATAGAGTCTCGTGCTTGAGCAAGGGATTGGACTAGAACACTTCCAAGGTCCCTTCCAATGCCAGAAAAGAAAAAGAAAGTAAGAAAAAGAGAAATGACTCCCCTTCCACCAAGCAGGTGTAAGCAATTTCAGTAAATTAACATCTTGTCTAATATTTCAATAAAAGGAAAATCTCTTTTTCCTGTATATCATATTTTATCAATACATAAGTTGTTAAAAAAATCATCATTTTGTTCTAATGAGCAAAGGAGCTATCAGATAAATAAATAAATAAACTATCTTATTTATTTAATTCATTAAGAGCTATCAGAGAATATCTTACTTATTTAATCTTAATCAAATAAATCCATTTTTATTCTAATGCATCACTTTCTCTTGAAAATAGAGCTAAATAAATCTCCCCCCACAACTTATTTGTTATTTATAAATAAATCTTTGAAGTCTGGTCATTCAGTTGTGGTAAAAAACAAGTTCCATTAATAGCTATCAGAAGTAACAGCATATATATTTTAACTCTCTTCTGCTGGATTAATGATGAGCCTGTAGTGACTCACTCATTTTACTTACACAAAAATCCTATACATTCAAGATTTGGTGAGCCTTGGTGGTGCAGGCTGTTAAATGCCTAGCACTTAAGTTCCAGCTGCCTGCAATTAGTGCAGGCTCAAATCCCAATAGGCTCAAGGCTGACTCAGCCTTCCATCCTCTCAGGGTAGGTAAATTGAGGACCCAAGATTGTTGGGGGCAATAAGCTGACTTTGTAAAAATGCCGCTTAGTACAATAATACAATGGAATGAAGGCTGTTGCTGAGCACATTGGGTTGTATCCCAAAAATTGTAAGCCACCCTGAGTCTTCGGAGAAGGGCGGCATATAAATGTAATTTTAAAAAGGCTGTTCTTAGTTAAACAAAGCCTAAGATTCTGTCTTCATAATACACAACAGTGTGGCTCAACTTTGAATCCAGGAGAATCACAGAATGGGCCAAAATCACAGCTGTTAAACAAAGTAAGTTGGAGTTGGGACCTGCCAGGTATACAAGACTGCCCTGAGGAGAAAATAGAGACAATTCATGAAACCTAGTCATAATAAGGAAAGGGAATGGTGCTGGATTGAAAAAAAAAGGACTGCGTATAAGAGCATATCTCCTCTAGTGGGTGGGGAAATATTGGCAAAAATGTTTTATCACATTTACCATGTCATTTTCTAATAGGCTTATAATCAGCAAAAGAGCTAGTGGTGGTGCCATTTCTGAAAAGGGGTCTTGTAGTTGTGTATAAGAAGCAATTAGATACTTGACAGATGTGATCAGATTCCTCACAAATATATGGATGATGTAGACAAGAAGTCCTAGTAGCAGGATCAAAACTATATCTTAAGGTAAAATAAGAAATGTATAGGAGATCAAATAGCAACTGTCCTACAAAGCTTATTGCCACAGGTAGGAATAGGAGCAGTAGCCATAAAGGAGGTAGAAATAGGAGCAGTAACCATAAAGGAGTTAAACAATTTAAGATGTTGGCTCTATGTGATTGAAGCTATAGTCCCTCACAGACATGAATTTATTTGCGTGATTGTGTCACTATCTTGACATTTTTTCAATCCCTGCAGGTGCCTCTGGGTGAAAATACAGAAAAATTGTAATGTAAGCCCTAAAATATGCAGCCAGTTTGGTGTAGTGCTTCAGGTATCAGGCTAAAAACCAGGAGATGAGTTCCATTCCTTAGGCACAAATCCAGCTGGATGACCCTGGGCTAGTCATTCTCTCTCAGCCTTAGGAAAGAGGCAATGGCAAACCACTTCTGAAATCTTGCCAAAAAAACTGTAAGAGTCAATACTGACTTGAAGACACAAAACAAAAACAAAGCAAGGCCTAACATCTTTCACTTAACCTCTCCTACTCCCCCCCCCAAATCTAGACATACACACTTCACAGTTCTTTGTTCTCCCAAAAAGTCAAATACAGCCCTGCTGAAAACACCTCCCATTATCTGTGGACTCGGAGGGAAACTGTTAAGTTTGCATGAAGAGACAGACGCAGAGTGCTTCAAGCTCTTTGTTTATTAGTGACTACAGCTCAGAACGAACCCACTTTGGCGGGGCTGCGGCTGCTACTTATAGCCAGCAGCCGCAGTTGCCAGCCAATCAGAGTGCAGGGTTTTCCCGCACTTTTTAAACCAATCATTTCTTACATTTTACAAGAACAGTTCAAACTAAACCAATTACTTTAAACCTGCATACATAACAGAAACAATATGCAATTAATGCAATAAACAAGGATATCAACAGCACTAGAGTGACCAGTTTGGGGGACTGACACTTTAATGTCTCATAATTATTAAATAGAGTCACTTGCTTGGGATGGGTGGCTATAGAAATTGAATAAAGTAAATAACTTAATAAATATTCTCTTGGAAAACACAAAAGGCAAACTTGAAATGTAAGAGAGGCTCATAAGGATAAAAAATAAATGCTTATGTTTATAACTTTACTTTACAGAGGAAAGTTCAAGAGCCAAAGCAAGAAAATAAATAATTAAATCTAAAGAGCAGTTTTCTGAAATAAAGAACTTTTCTTTATAATAAAAGGTGTAGGGTGTCACTACTATACTATAGACTCAAGTATTGAAAACTCCACAATCTGTCAATAGCACCAACTTCAGCAAATGGAAGATTCCACTTTCCAGCTCTAATTGAGTTGCCTCTTCCATATGACAGAGGCCAAGGCCAAAGACAAGACAAGTTTGAATCCTGGTGTAGAAGAAAGTTGAGAAGCTTAGCTGGCCACATTTGATTAAATATTTATCTTAATATCTACTATTATGTGCCAACTATTTGGAACAATATTTAGGCTGTAGCATTGCTGCATCTGTCTAAACAGTGCTTCCCATTTCTGATTCTCTCCTATTCATATCTTAAAGTTGCAATCCTGTCTTCTTTTGCCAGATCTCCATTTCACAATATTGGGATGGTAAAGTGCCAAACTCAAAAGCTTTTGCTGAGTTCCTGAGAGGATACTCATTTCCTGTAAGAAAGACTCAAATGTACTGTGATGGTAGTTTAAATCTTGGTCTCCCTCAAGGATAACTGAAACCAGTGAGACTGAAGGTGCAACCGAGAAGTGTATGTGCATGTGGGGGTATGAACTTTTCTACCACCCTTTGTCTAAGCCATGTTTATTGCCTCTCAGTTGGGAGGGAATAAGAAAGAGTGCGCAGGGATGATGTAAAAACCTTTCAAAACTAAGATAATTTAGTGATAAGCAAACCAAAATTTTTGTTACATGTCTAAGTACTAAAGGCAGGATCTAATTTAAAAAAATCAATAACATTAAATAAATATTTGTGTATGTGTGAATGTCTGAGGAGGTTGTTATATCTTACAGATCCCCCAGGGGACTTTGGGCCACACACTTTAAGAAAACCTGCACTAACGCATCTCTGAGAGATGAGCATTCAGCCTCTGTTTGAAGATGTCTAGCAAAGGAGAACCTATCATTTCAGATAATGTTCTGTTCCACTGGCTGACAGCTCATTCATTGGGAAAGGGCCTCATGATCTCTGGCCTGAACCTGTCTCCTTATACTTTTAAATACTTGGTTCTGGTTTTGCCCTCTTTGTTCTGTTTTTGATAACAGTTCCTGATCATAGATGCATCCCATGGGATAGAAGCTGATATAAACTTATAGGTTCAGGTTTTTTTGATGCCACAAGTTATTTAAATCAAATTTTATTGTGTAAATTCAATATAATTCTGCAGAGATTCTTATATTTATATAATGTAATGTAGCTGTCAATCTTTTTTTAATGATAGGGATTGGATTACACTGCAGCTATTCTAACATTTTGTTCTATAACTTATAAATGGTGTTTGAACTGTCTTGTGATTCACGCTGGATTTTTCATTTCTTTGTAAATATTATTTTATTAGAATAAAAGTACAGAATTATGATTTACTGTCAATTTATTCCTACATTGAATTCTTGGAGCAGTAATATGGTATATTTTAGATCTGTAGCTAGAAAGAACTGGATCAGAAGAAAAGTTAAAAAAAAAAGGAGATTGTAAAAACTGACTTCTTGAATTAAATAATCTGTTCAAGATTAGAATCAGGATCCAAGGCAGAAAAATGTGGTTTGTAACATCAGTCATTGATCTTAGCAAGCATTGGGGAGCATAATTATTGCCTACCCAACAAAGCAGGAGCAATTTAAACTGCCTACATGTCCTACTTTATGAAGTAGTCTGCATCCTCTAAATATCCTGAACCAGATTTTTTGGAATTCTGGGAGGTGTTACACTATGATGGGTTCTGACAAAACTATTTGTCAGCGTTCCAGCAAACTTCCATTCCAATCAGCGTGGAAACCATATTTCACGCTGCCACTATTATTATGTCTAGATCACATTTTGTGGAAAGATCAAGAACCATGAGACTGGACAGCAGGAATCCTGAAATGGCTCATCTACAAACACCTTGTCACCTTTGAACCAAACCTGGCAGCAGCCATTTTCCTGTACCTCAGTTGCACACAGAGGGGGAAGGAGGTTGGAATGCCTTACTAGGCACAACAGAGAGTTTCCTTGTGAGAACCAAGGTCATCTCTATTGGCAACGGATAAGGTTGGGGAAGAGAGAGAGAGAGCCCACCAATTAACCCAATTGGCCAGCATGACTTGTGACATTTGAGGATGGGGTTATTTCCTATTTTAATTATACTGAAACTGCAGGAAAGATTTAGAGTTGGTTTTCTCTGAGAGCTGTGCCGATATGATGTACTCAGTAAAGAAGATCTTTGAGGAGGATTCTAGTCTCAGAGTTCTGATTTGCTTGGGTTCATTAGTCAGAGCTTTGACACACTTTTTATTTATATTTAAAGTATAATGACTACTTCTCAGCTCACACTTGTATTTTGTATTTACTTACAAATTAGCATATTGGCTAATAAATACACTAGTACATTATGTGTATGCTTGGTCTTGAATAATGACTATTATACCTATTGCATACCATACATTTTAAACCCCAGCTTATAGCAGCCACACCAAGAATTAGCTTAGGATCCTGCAGAGGAGTCGAGATTTGGGTGCATTCCAGAATGAGGCAACATGCCATTGGGAATCTGGCTGACATTTCCAAGTCAGAGAAAACAACAATAACAGCAACAATGAAACAACAACCCTAGATTAGATGACCTCATACTGGCACATGCAGACTGGCATAGTCTCCAGAGCTATTGGATTTCACTAAAACTTTCTTTTTCTGCCCAGCCATCAACTACATTTCAGAGCTGAACCTTGCTTTAGATATCTACATGGACCAATAATGATGGTTATGATAGCCATTTTTCTGTACTGTATTTCTCAGACTATTCCACTTCCCTTTTCTGCACATAAGTAGCTTAGGAGAGAACAGACAGGTCCCTGAGAAAGTCGACAATTTACCCAGGCTTGCTCAAATTTTATCCACACAACTTCAGTTTACTGCAGCAAAGCCATTCCACTTGAAATGAAAGTTAGGCTCTACTTTTGATTCAGAATAATTGAGATATATTCAGTGGCGCACCCAGGGGAGGGATAAGGGAGAAAATGACAATATGCATTTGTGTCAGACATTACGACACAAGTATGTAGTAGTGGCATTTACATGACTGACTTCATCTTGCATTTGTCTTCGTCTTAGAATTATTGCAATTTGTTGTGGCTGCCACTAAATATATTTCTATAGCTCTTATTTCCTATCAGGACTTCTCAGTGGGGGACTCCCAAGTTTAAAAGTAGCAAGAATATCCAAGAATGGTAATTGCTTTCAGGCCTGGTTTCTGAGCGTCCTTGAAGCATCTGGTGGGCCATGTGGAAAAGCAGACTGCTTGACAAAATTGCAGGCATCTGTGCTGCCTTCTCTCCCTTCCATTTCAGCCCCCCCAGTCAGCACAACAGAGTTGCCAATAAAGCAGCAACCTTGACACAGGTGTGGGAGGAGATAAGAAGAGACACAGTTTGGAGCTCTGCAACCCCCAGCAAACAGAAGTGCAGCATCCAGAAGAGAAAAAAAGGCATTTTTTTCCTTTCAGAAGGAGTGGACATTGAGAAGAAAAAGGCACAGAGGGGCCCAGTAAGACAAAGCACAAAGTGGAAAAATGCAAGAGTTTTACAGAGTCAACTGGACTGAGATGAGCAGCTGTAGAAGTTGAATAAATAAATAAATGCTGGCTGTTAATAAAGGAAAAAAGGTAGAGAGAGAGAGAGAGAGAGAGAGAGAGAGAGAGAATAGGCTCTGTAAGAAGGAAATATTGATGTATTTCAAGGGTGTGAAACTGGCAGCCCATGGGCCAGACAGAGGTGGCATTCAGCAGGTTCTGACCAGTTCTGGAGAACCGGTAGTGGAAATTTTGAGTAGTTTGGAGAACCGGCAAATACCACTTCTGACTGGAGATTTTACAGTATCCTTCCCCTGCCACACCCACCAAGCCACACCCACAGAACCAATAGTAAAAAAATTTAAATCCCACCACTGGGCCAGATGCGTCATGCCCAGGCCATGCCCACCGCAGCTCTTCAAAGAAAAAAATATCACGATACGTCATGTGATGGTAATGTGATGAGAAGAGTTTGACACCTGTGGTATAGAGCATAGTAAGAGTATAGAAGAAATATTGTAATAGTAATTGAATAGTAATAGTATATAGTAATTGTCACAGCAATAGCAATTATCATTATAATACTGCAGAAATAGAACAAATATGGGATAAAGGTAATAGGAAACATTTGCATTTAGATTTGTTAGTTTCAGGCACCACATTTTATACCTTTATCTTGCAAAATAAAAAGTCTGCTGGTATCTTATAGAGAGAGAGAGAAAGAAAGAAACCACCTGGTCCAGGGTCCTGTGCTTCTGTGACTCTCTTGTGTCTGGATCAATCTAATGGACATGGTTAAAAAACAAAACCCATGAAATTAAATCAAGGCTCTTCTTCTTTCCATTCTCCTAGTCCAGCACTGTCTAAAATGCTTGGCTGATTCCATTCATCCTGAAAAGAGATCAGGACAACAGGTTGGGGAAGGTTGATTTAAAGAAACATGTTACTGTCCTTTGAGCCAACCCTGTGCAGGCAAATGTAAAGTGCTCTCTAAACTTTTAAAATGTAACCAGCTCCAAATTGCCTTGACTTTGAGCTGGTTGCCCATGCATTCTTTACATCAGGATTAGATTGCTTTCTTCCAGGCAAGCAGTGCTGATCTTGCATAATCTTCTACCTGTGCAGCAGTTTCTGCCAGCTTCTTAGAATGGAGGGCACCTCGCCAGTCTGAAAGTCATTTGATGCTTAAATGACTGCCTGCCTCAAAGGCCACCTCCAAAAGTAAACATTGCTGTGCCTCCCCCCTTTTTTTCTTTTCTAAATGCGTAACTATTACTCAATGGATCTCTCTGCCTTCCATCCTCATCTCCATTCTCATTGTTGTTTGATTGGGGAAATTTAATCCCTGCATCAAAGCATGCTTATTCTGCATAGCTCCTTGAGAGCAATAATATGCATGTGACATCTCGTCAATTTTCAAGGCTATATATAACTTGAGTTCTGCAGCAGTGCTGCTCATCTCAATGGCTACAGTCTGCCAATTTCATTTGTCCCTTCACCAGGAAAGCCTAGCTAAGCAATACCCCCACTCTTTAATAGCCAACTGAGAGCTTTTCCATTTATGGTTTTGAGGGCAGGACTCTTGAACCTGTGCCCTACAGACTTTTTCAGAGCAACCTGGTCTAAAAATAGATAAGCACAGCTCTGAAATATTTGTCTTTAGAGTATTAATATTAACACTAATATTAATAAAGGTTAGCAATAGCAATAGCACTTAGACTTATATACCGCTTTATAGTGCTTTATAGCCCTCTCTAAGTGGTTTACAGAGTCAGCATATTGCCCCCAACAATTTGGGTCCTCATTTTACCCACCTTGGAAGGATGGAAGGCTGAGTCAACCTTGAGCCTGGTGGGACTTGAACTGCCAAATTATAGGCAGCTGGCTGCAGCAGAAGTACTTGCAGTACTGCACTCAAATCATTGCGCCACAGAGGCTCCTGTTAGTTAATATAGGGATTATAACAAGTACTCTTCTTTCAAATGAGAAATCTCTATAAAAGCAATTAGGAAGTATTTGTATATTAAATGGAAAATATTCTCTCTTATAAAGCTGAGCCTGTCTATGCCTGCTGATTGTTTTAAAATTGCTATGTTTCTTATCAATGTGAGAATCAGATCTCAGATGGGGAGTGGGCCACATCTAACCATCCAGGTTATTTTCCATGGTCTGCAGTGGTGCTTAGGAGTGTCACCATGTTTCAGTCATACTGCAAGAGGGTCTGCCAGGGCTGGATCAGTGGTTGATTAATCTTGGCTAGGCTGGGAGGAGGACTGCCTACCTGGACATAGATGCTGGTCTTAGTATCAATGTTTTCTTGCAACTGAGATGAGGGCCTATTGCAGCTTTCCTGCCCCTGCAGCAGGATACAGTACAGTCAAGACCTGATGGTGGTGATGGAGCTGCAGCAAGATTGGATGAGGGATGGGTTGCACAGTTGTTAAATCTAATACATCTGATGAGAGAAGCTCTTCTAGAGGTATGGGGTTGAGGGGTAGGGCAGGGAGTGTGATGTCATTTGTGGCTGTGTTTCACAATTGAAGATTTCTATCTGATGAACAATAAGAGCTGTTCATTTTCAGCCCCTTTCTGACTGGCTAGTCTTTTGTATTTGTGAATCGTTTGTATTAGCTCTCTTGAATAATTTGTTCAGGTATTTGGGGCAGTGGGTTACTAGTCTAGTCCAGTGTGTCCCAACTTCAGCAACTTTAAGATGTGTGTACTTTACAACTTTGCTAGCTATGGAATTCTGGGACTTGGTTTACCTACCTAGATGTAAAATGACACCCTCCTCCCACCTCTTAAACTTGCTGAAGTTGAAAAATATTGATCTTGTCCTTTCATGGCACTTATATGGTTGTGGCATTTCACTCTCCTGATTTAGAATGGAAGGTGATTTTGTTCCAGATCAGTTTCCTTAGGGGACTGGCTCCTCCAGAAGGAATCTACTCTTTGATCAGCTCAGGATGGGATGCTCTGGATTTCTTCTCTTAGAATATTGGGCAGGGAAGACCAGAAAAAATGGCAGTTTTCTCATTAAACCCAGCAGCTGTAGGATCCCCATGTTCTTACCATTTTGTAAAGTCATGGAGATCCTTGCAGAATGGTCCTTTTTAAAAGTACAGGCTATTTTAATAATACTTTTATTTATGCTGCTGTTTTTATTATTTTAGGTTAACTTAAATGGATGCTATGCCAATTCACAAAAGGACTGCTATGTTGGGCATGGCTAGTCACAAAACATAGTCAGGAAGGCATGAACTACCTTCGGGATGCTTTGTATTATTCCCATAGTACATATTTGAGTTCATGATGCTAGAGAGCAAGCTATTGTACAAAATCTTTAATTTTACAAGCTAGCAAAATAATGGTTAGGAACATCCAATGAACACAGGAAACCCACATGGGAAGGAAGATGGCAGATGTTCAAGATGATTTAAAAAGGCAGAGGAACAATATACATTATTGCTAATCACTGGATAACTGAAAAGCCAAAGGATACCAAATTAAGCCAATATGTGCCTCACTGATTATAAAAAAAGCCCTAGATTGTATGGCTATCGCATATTCCTAGAAGAAACATATCAAACCTATACAATGGCCAGTCCAGATAGAACAAGATGAAATAGGTTGGAATCAGGCTGGCAAAGGAGCAAGACAAGACTGTGTACTGTTTCCTTATTTTATTTAGCCTTTATGCTGAATATATACTAAGGAAAGCTGGATTGGAAGAACAGGAACAATGTTTTAGCACTGGAGAAAGAAGCATCATCTGTACTTTGCTGATGACACTGTTCTGATAGCCAAAAATGCAAATTTTCTGCAATTCTAGTAATAAAAGTCAAGGAGCATAGTGAAAAAATGGGACTCTGATTAAATATAAAGAAAACCAAACAAATGACACAGAAAAAGCAACAAGCCATAGAATTGATAATGAAGATATTTAAGTGATGGATAGGTTCTGCCTTTTAAGTATTAACTATCAACAATAAAGGAACCAGAAGTCTAGAAATTTGTCACAAACTAGCACTTGGTAGGGAAGCAGTGAAGATCTTGGAAAAGATATTAGATGTGTCTGTACCTATAGTGACCATAACAGTGCATGTAATGATTTTCTCTGTGACATTCTATGGAATGAAAATTACACTCTGAGAAGCAAGATAGAAAGAGTATTGACACCTATGAACTTTGTGTTGGAGAAGAGTCCTATGAATAAGTTGGATAGCCAGGTAAACAACACATGAATAATAGAAAGATTTAATTCAGAGTTATCATTTAAAGCAGAAATAACTAGACTTAAATTTCCATGTTTTGGGCATGCCTTATGAAGATTTAGCTTTCTTGAATAATATATAATGCTGGGAAAGGTGGAATTAAGAAGAAAATTACTAGCAGCAAGATGGATGGACTTGATACCAATGGTGACTGCTGCAGTATTAGAAGATATGAAGTTCCAGGTCAGAGATAATTCATCTTGGAAAAGTTCTTTATGTTCACCAAAAGCTTGTTTATTTATTTATAAGATTTGTGTGCCTGTGTATCTTAAAACACAATTCTGGATAGCTCATAACAACAATAACCAGAAACCAATTAAAACCAAACCCTGACAACTCAGCTATCTTCCTAAAATGCATCCAACAGAGCCACCTACAGGCTCCCAGTTTATCCTATCTTCACATTTGGGGAAAGAGATGGCTCTTTATAGCCTTTTACAAGTCTAAAAAGTGTGTGGGTTTGCCAGAATCCAAGGATAGAGAATATTCCACAGGATAGAGACTATTGTGGAAAAGGTTGTGCAAGGGACTTGCAGCATACCTACCCTTGACGGGATGGACAAATATACTTAGGGAGATGTAGTTCTGCAAACAACCTGACCCTATGAATGTAGGGCTTTAAAGGTGATAACTAGCACCTTGAATTGCACCCAGCAAGAAACTAGGAACCAGTAAAGCTCACAAAAGAGCAATGTAATATGGGCCGATTGAGAGGCATCCAACATTGTGCACTGACACATCCTGGACTAGTTTAACTTCCAGGTAGTCTCCAATGGCAGCCTCAGATAGAGCTGATGCGGTAATCCGATTGGGAAGTGACCAGCACATGCAACTGGTGCACAAGATGAGTCTGTGGAAAGAGCTGCTCCCAGGCACAGCTGCCACTTGCTTGAACAGAAGCCATGAGTCCAGAAGGGGACCCCCAAGTTATGCATCGAGTTTGAGAAACTGCAACCCTGTCAAGAATCAAAGAGGACACATTACTATTTTGATGGCACATAATGATACTAGAGGCCATGCTTTTTTTTCAGCATGCCAACTTCCTATAGATGAGGCAGAAAGCCTGGTGGGCACTAAGGAGATCCCTTATGGTGTTCTGAATGTATAGTTACTATATTACTTATCCTTGTTCTAAAAAATAGTAACATTTGTTGTAAAACTTGCCTGCTTTTTATTATGGTATTATGTCACTGATTCTACTAAGAAGTAGGCAATGGACTAAATACATGGATCATGGACATTTTCACTAGAAAAGTGACCCCTCTCAATATACATAAGCTCACCCCCCTCCCCAACTAACAATATCACTGCTTTTTCCTGCTGTGGGTTGTTATTGTGCCCTTTAGCTTCCAAAATCTATGACATCATTCTCAACTTCCATTTCACAATTACTTGCATATCTTGGGAAAAATTCTCCAAAATAATGCAAGGAAGAAAAAAAATGTTATCCTTGCAGGCTAAAACCAGAAGAATAAACATGGGTATACAGAGAGGAGTAATATACTAATTCATTTTTCCATGTACATAATTTAATTTTTTTAAAATTAATTTTTATCCCAGTTTCATTGTTTTTATAAATAACACAAGGTGACAAACTTACCTAATACCTAATTTTCCCCACAACAACCATGCAAGGTGAGTTGGGCTGAGTGGAGAGAGTAACTGGCCCAAAGTCACCCAGTCAGGTTCCATGCCTAAAATGGGATTAGAATCATACAATCTCCTGGTTTCTTGCCTGATGCCTAACCACTAGATCAAACTGGCTATTTATATATTAGTGTGTGTGTGTGTGTGTATTTGTGTGTGTGTGTTTGTATGGGGATTAGTATACATACATACATACATACATACATACATACATACATACATAGGTATTCTAATCCCCATCATTTATAGATGGTTAGCTAATACTAGATAATAACTTCAGCTGCATGATGAGTGTTGAGTCTATTTTCCACCCCCATTCCTTCCTGTTCTGCATGTCAAAAGCAGCTTCATGTCAATCAGTCCATGTGGTTTGTGTCATGCAAATTACTATTCATTAGGGACCAAGTCAATACCATTAAACAATTACCACTAGTGACCTGACCAGATTTGGCTTCATTTCTCAAGGGACGGAAGGCCAATTAATCCAGAGCATCACTATTAGAACATCTGTTGCTTTAAAAAACAACCACACCAAAAAAGCAACAAGACTCATAATGGAGCAATTCAGGGGGAGGTTAAAGGATGAAATAAATTACAGCTTTGTGTAGGTAAATATAGCTTACATATGACAAGAGAAAGGAGGTTAAAACTGTGGGATGGGAATAGGCTAAGAGAAGACTGGAAATAAGCCTTAACTGAATCTGAAGTCTGTTTTGTTTCATTCTCAGATAAAATGTTGGAAGCCACACGAACACTGAGGTAGTCTAGTAAACGGAGCACTGGATTTGGGATGGATTAATGTAACATAACCTTCGGTCTCTGCAGGTTGAAGTTGAGTACGTTAGAACTCTTCTTCTTGGACCAGCTCCAAGAAACTGTCTTCACTACAGCAAACATATTATAGACATTTTGTCACATGGAGGGAAAGGGAGGAGTTAATAATTTAAATTTTTAAAACTGCAATACTTGGTTGTGTCAAGGTCACACAATGCTATAATACTGGTATCCCCTGTATGATTGGTATTCAATTTATAATCTCTGAAGTCAGTGTCTATAGTGAGTGTATACATTTAAGGACAAATGGTTCCTAAAAGTGCCTCCAATATCCAATTCACGATCTCAACCTGCTTTTAAATAAATATCCATACTTTTTAATAGGAATTTCACGTATGTCATTCAGGGATTGGTGAATTTATGTTACCATCAGTAAGAGCTGAATTTGGTAGTCATTCCTGGCACATATCTTTTCCCACCCTCACAGTAACCCTCTTCATCTGTACCACATTTCCCCTATATGACACCCATCAGAAATATTGAAACTGCCTGTCTTGGTGCCCTTCCTCTGTTGCATCTAACTGCAGTATGAACAAGCTCTAGCTACCTTTATTCTGCCATATTGTCATGACATTATTTTCATCTTTTCCTCAGCTCTTGATGGAGATAGGCTTATGGCATCTTTAGCTATTCAGTTTTAGAGTTTTCTCTTGAAGATACAGTTTTGAAGTAGAGCTTTCTTTGTAAGATGACAGCATGCAGTGACATTTTAAAGATGAAGACCATCAGTTGTATTTTGCTACTCATGTTGGTGGATGGTACAATCAAGTGACCCACAAGGTGTCAGATGAACCCCAGACCTATTGGTCAGTTTGGGCTGATGTATACATGCCCTTAGTACAATGGTGCACTCTTGTCCAGACTCATTTGTTTCCCCTTTGCTGGAGGAAGAGGAAATAGCAGAATCTAGCTACCAGCTGTTTGAAACATGCAACTCCCTGTAATCCAAACAGCTGATTATTGAAGTGAGAAATCTGCAGAATAAAGGACAAGCCAACACCTACAGCAAAATAAACTAGCTGACAGCTACTGGGTGTGGACAGTGGGTGTGGCTATTCAATTGTCTCTGTTACTACTGTACCATTGGCACAAATATTAGGAAAAAGCCCTATAAATCAAATACTAATGTAAACTGAATATACTTTCAATGAATACATTCCACAATCAACGTGATTTTCATGAATTTAGGCAAAATGATTTGCCTAATTCATTAAAAAGTGATTAAAAAAGAATTAAAAAAGAGATTACAGAACATCAAATAGAATTTAAACCTGAAATATTTTTATTGGGAATAATTAAAGGGAAATTTAGCAAACAAATCCAATACATTGTATTACACATAATGGCGGCAAGGATAGTTTTTGAAAAACAGAAAAGATACATCCAAAGAGAACTTGATACAAAAAATATTTGACTGTGCTGAGATGGATAAACTTACAGCGGAATTAAAAGACAAGGGTGAATCAGAATATTATGCGGTTTGGGATAGATGGTATCTGGACTGAGATGCCCTACGTACAGTCACTCAAGCACTCGTCTCCCGGCTGGACTACTGCAATTCTCTTTACTTGGGGCTGCCCTTGAGGACCACTCGGAGACTTCAACTTGTCCAGAATGCCGTGGCACAGGTTGTGATGGGAGGATCCCAATACTCCCATGTTACACCCTTCCTGCGTGAGCTGCACTGGTTACCGGTTGCCCCCCGGGTGAGATTCAAGGTGCTGGTGTTGACCTATAAAGACCTTCATGGCATTGGACCAGGGTATGTGCGGGAGACCCTACTGCCACTAACAGTTTCCCAATGTCCCATGCACTCTCACCGACAGGGCCTTCCCCAGGTACCGTCGACCAGGCAATGTTGGCTGGCGGTACCCAGGAGTAGGGCCTTCTCAGTGGGAGCACCCACCCTATGGAACCAGCTGCCCCTAGAGCTCTGGGCGGCCCCTGACCTCCAGTCCTTCCACCATGGCCTAAAGACATGGCTATTCCAACTAGCCTACCCGGACTGATGGCGGGGGGTGGGGAGGATTTTTAGTATAGTTTTTAGTATAGTTTAATTGAATTGTTTATGAGACCTTGAATTTAATTGTTTTTTAATATTTGTATTATCGTTTTTACTTTGTAAGCTGCCCTGAGTCCTTAGGGAGATAGGCAGCATATAAGTCTCATAAATAAATAAATAAATAAATAAATAAATAAATAAATAAATAAATAAAAATGGGTAGAACACAGAAATAAGAATTAATGTATAGGAATAAATGTAAATATATGTATTTTGATGATACAATATTGTTAACAATGTAAATAAAGATGTGCAAAGTTTTTAAAAAAATAATTTAAAAAAGTGATTAAAAAAGAAAAGTGAACAGACTAATAGAAGAAAGAAAAACTATTGCACACCACAAGAAGCTGTAGCTAGAGTTGAAATACTTGAGAGATATCAAGTCTACTGAACAGATAGGGTAAGAAACTCAGTCATCTAGTGTTTATACTAGTCTTGGCTAATCTAGAGTTTTTGTGTTGTCTCAGTAGGTTTCTGTGGTCCAAGCAGAATGCTAAGGTCAATATGAGACAAGATAGTGCTCTTCTATAGGAATAGAAGTTAAGAGGATTAGTACTGAATGTTAGTTCCACATGATGATTATCCCTGGTGTGTGTACTGCACCAGGATAACAATACATCTCAACACACAGCAGAAACTTATTAACACAACATGGCTAAATAAGGTTTACATTTTAAGCCTTCTTCTTCTTCCCTTTTCACACCGGTGGAAATTTGGTCATTCTTTTCCTGGCTTGAGATTGGGAAACTTTTGCTCAATGTGAACTAGCCTGAGAATTGCTAGTTCCTACTCCACTGATTTTAGCTCTTAGAAATAGGCAGTTTTACTCAGCTATTGCTGACTGAGTGGATCAGCAAACAACAACCCTCTACAGCGAAACACATTGTTGCAGGTCAGTCATGTATGTATTGTGTTAATGGAGAATTCTGTTCCATATATATAGCCAAACCAGGTCTGTCTACAGATTAGTGGAAGAAATCTTGTGGCTATCATTTACAGAAGTTTTAAAAAAAATCCAGTAGGATAAATATCAGGGGGAAAAGGCTGGATTATATTCAGATATGAGGAGAATGGAAAATCTGGGAAGGAAGAATAGAATGGAGTCATTGCAAGCTGCAACATTTCATTGCAGTTTCCTCTTGCCCTTGGGTTTTTTTAATGATTGATAGTAGCTCTAGGCTCAGAGGCAAAATCAAATGCAAGGCAGAAAAATAAAAAATAAAAAAAACAGAAAAGGACTGCTGACTTCATGACATACATTTAATCAATTTCCCAGTATTATCTAATGAAAATAAAATGCTGAATTAAGCATAACTTTGATTTCATCAAATAAAGCCTTTCTAAATAGCTTTACAGTGTATAGTGTTTTCTTATGCCAACATTTAAAAACAGCTTTGATTTCTAGTACAATGTTATGTGCTGTATTAGCTGCTGATTGAAATTGAGACTTTCTTTATACCAGCAGCAAAATGCTATAAGGCACTATTTGATGATGGCCTATCTCAGAGCAGAACCACAATATTTATGTTTTGGAATGAATAGCTGATGAATCATTGATCTGAAACACATGGAAGCAGAAATTAGCCAATTGGAATTAGCCGCCATGAATTATAAGAGCTGGAAATATTTACTACTGGCATTTACAAAAAAATAAGAAAATTATAACATGCCTTCTTTTGCAGTTTGAAATCAGATAATCAAGTATTTTATATCAAAGGATAAGGGCTATTATAAAACAAATGTAATACTGATCAAAATAGAACATTTTTTCAAACTCATGGTCCACAGAAGGATAATTTTGTTTGGTTTTGGGAGAACATAAAGAACCCAGAACATTAGAACACAATGAATAGAATTTTCACATAAAGTATTCTCCTCTGTAATAAAGAATAGGTTACACTGAGTGGTCCAATTACCCAAAAGATAGGGTGGCTGCTTGTAAATACATCTGGTCTCTTGCACTATTAACAATTGCATTTTCTTCTACACAATTCTTTAAAATGCCGGAATCTCATCCTCTAACCAGCATCTCTCCACCTAACCATCAAATTTTATAGTTGAATGTGCATTAGAAACTTCATCTTCTTAGTTTGACATTGTAAGATAACTACTGAAACATACTGATTCTTGTGGGGTGAAAAATCAAAATATGTCAACTGGAAAATCATTTAAGAAAAGTGGCTCACAATAGAGAATCCATCAGACTAAAGACTTGAAAGCCCATTTGACCATATGCATAAAATGGTAGAATAAAAGTTCTGGAAGTAATTCTGGAAATAAAATAAGGAAATAATTGTGAGAAACATGGGGGTCCCTTATGTCTCCTGAAGATCAGACAATTTGTCCCTTCAGCTCTGTTCTTTATTCTTTGGTTGATGAAAGCTTTTCAGGATCTGTCCGTCGATTCAGTGTTTAACTGGGGATTCCAGAAACTGAATGTGAAAGCACTGAAAAGAAGAGTCTCTATGGCTGCTTCCAGGGGTGGGATACAAATTTTTTAACAACCGGTTCTGTGGGTATGGCTTAGGTGGTAGGTGTGGCTGGGTGGTCATGTGACTGGGTGGACATGGCTTGGTGGTCATGTTATTAGCAGGGTGTGGCCAACTCAATATCACCCACATTGAGGCATGCATCTCCTCGCCTGGCCTCTCATAACTATGGGGATGCTGCAACAGTCGTAAGTGTGAAAAATGGTCATAAGTCACTTTTTTCAGTGCCATTGTAACTTAGAATGGTCACTCCACACAAGCAAAGTACCAGCAAAGGAGGGAAAAAAACTCCAGAGATGTTCCTGAGACAGGAAGTCTAGTCCTGCTAAGAATGTAATAAGGGTTAACGGAGAGGCAGTTTCTGTAAGCAACACCAGAATGTTTCCTTCCTGCCTTTCTTACAGGATTAGGCCAGTAATTTCTTCTAACAACCAGTTCTCTGAACTGCTTAGAATGTTAACAACCGGTTCTAGCAAATAGGTGCGAACTGGTAGAATCCCACCCCTGGCTACTTCCCTTTGCACCTAGCCACAGTATGAACATGGCCTAACAATATATTTTTATCTGCCTTGCCCCCATGACTTTCATTTCTTCATTGACTCAGGGGTAAGGCTGGTTCAAATCATCTTTAGCTGTACCAATATTACTGGGATTTCCTCTTTATCCCAGCATCATCCATGAACAGCCTCAGTAAAGACAGATTATTGGTAGCAGAAGTAATAGAAGTAAGATAACAGGACAGGAACTGTTGTGCTGCAGTTTTCCACATTTTAAAAATGTCTCTTTTTAGCGAACAGCGTGATTCCAGGCTTCCACATTTACATACAAATATGACCATAGTTACATATTCATCTTTTACATTCAACTTCCTATCTTGTCAATACTTTTACATATTTTCTATTTATTATATTATTCAAAATGCTTTCCTCTTATTTAAATCACAAATAATTCTCATAACTTCACAATTATTATATTTAGTACTTTTATCTGTCATATTTGCAATTTCATCGCATATTCTTATTTCATCCTTTCATAGATTCTAATTTAATACATTTAAAAGAAAAAATAATTTCCCCTCCCAATTTCTAGTGTGAGTGTGCCATCCCTATAGTTTACATATTCATTAATTACCTCCCCTTTAAATCCCAATAAACATTAAACTTTTATTACCTGGAAAGTTAATAATAATAATCCCTTAAGAACTACATAGCATATATACCTTTTAGGTCAGATTCCACATGTTTTTCCCCTCTTAATTTTACAAAACTTATTTACAATTTTGAAAAAGAAAGTTAATCTGTTCAATCAATCCTGGACCCTGCTATTAATCTCATTTCAGCCCTCCTCATATTTCTTTTCAATTATTTTCAATGTATTTAGTAAACATATTCCATTAATCTATCATAGTTTTTCCTTCCCCCACCACCCTTATTCCATTCATCTTTGTACATTTAAGAGAAAGAGCATACATTCCAATAATAAAAAATATCAGTTCCATCCTTCATCTTGAGTTTCTTGAGTGGTAACAGTACAGCTTAGTAATTAGGAAAGGTTCTATGCTGAATCATTTCCTAAAAGTGTGATAAGATAGTTCTGCTTAGGACTGAAATGTAAGCCATAAAACACAATAAAAAGGATTAAATTATAAATCCTTGTATTATTTTTCTTTTCTTTTTCTTTTTGTCTTAAGTAATCCAGCTTTGTGTACTCTAGTTCAGTGGTCGCCAACCAGTGGGCCGGGGACCACTGGTGATCCACGAGAAAATTATGGTGCTCTGCAGAGAAATATCACCCTCCAAGCACTCTTCAAAGCAATTAATCCAGGCTGCGTGGGAACACAAGGCTTGCATAGCTTGCATTGCGAACAACATGAGGTAGTGAGGGGAGGGAGGAAAGGGTGGAGGGGGGGAACTTGCCCCACATGCCCCATGCGCCTGGCCTGGCCACCGGGCTGCTTCTTTCTGCTTCTTTCCCCTTCTGCTTTTGGCTGCACGCAAGGAAAGCAGCAAAAGTCTTTCTTTCTCTCCCCCAAACTCTGCCAGAAATGAGTCTTTGGGACCCTGCAAGGCATCCTGCTCCAAGAGGCTGCACCATTCTGGTAGAGTTTGGGGGACAGAAAGATTTCTGCTGCTTCTGCTGCTTTCCTTGCATGAAGCCAAAAGTCTCTCTCTCTCTCCCCCTCTCCCCCTGAGAATGGAGCTGGAGCTGGTATCTTGCGATCCCAAATAAAGAATGATCGATCGGTAGGAAAACAGGGTGGGGAATTTTCCTGCAGACTTTTTTGGGGATTTTCCCAAGATCTCTGGTCCACAGGCTTTAAAATTATGAGCTTGGTGGTCCCTGAGGTCCAAAAGGTTGGTGACTCCTGCTCTAGTTTGTGGCTTGGTTTGATGTGAGAACCTAACCATTTTGGCTTGTTGAACAGAGTAAGCAAAATTTATTTGAAACAGTGTATGAATTAGTATGTTTAATATCACCCCCAGTGTGTGTGTGTGTGTGTGTGTGTGTGTGTGTGTGAGAGAGAGAGAGAGAGAGAGAGAGAGAGAGAGAGAGAGTTCATTTTGTGGATTATGCCCAATCAATCAGTGGGGCCTTTCCTCTTTGCCTATCCCTCTATTAGCAATTAGGCTAGAAAGCAAATCTTTTTTGGCTTCAATTAAAGTCTTTTTAAAAATCTAATTGAGGGCCTTGGAAGGTTAGCCACAAAGAAACGTTGCCAAAAAAAGGAGTTTCATACTTTGATAATGTCTTTGTCTATATGAAAATTAGTCTTCTGGCTGCCCTGAATGCAAGTGAAATATGATCCTGAGAGTTTTGTAGCATGTTTCTTTTCCATCTTGACATAAAGAAAGATATCAGATTTATGTAAGATACAATTTCTCTGTCTTTGCCATTAACCTTGTTTTAAAGGAAGGAATTGGACTGATTAGCATTTCATTGGACACATCCTCTTTTTGCTCTCAGCAGGACTTGCCTTGACTCCAATGGTACTCCAACCATTATTCTCTCTGACTTTTCAGTTTCCATTAAAAATAACACAACTCTTTCATTGTGTGCAGGGGTGGGATTCGCACCTATTCATTCAGTTCGCACCTATTCGCTAGAACCAGTTGTTAACATTCTAAGCAGTTCAGAGAACTGGTTGCTAGAAGAAATTACTGGCCTAATCCTGTAAGGAAGGCAGAAAGGAAACATTCTGGTGTTTGCTTACAGAAACTGCCTCTCCGTTAACCCTTATTACATTCTTGGCAGGACTAGACTTCCTGTCTCTGGAACTTCTCTGGAGGTTTTTTCCCCTCCTTTGCTGGTACTTTGCTTGTGTGGAGTGACCATTCAAAGTTACAATGGCACTGAAAAAGTGACTTATGACCATTTTTCACACTTACGACTGTTGCAGCATCCCCACAGTCATGAGAGGCCAGGCGAGGAGATGCGTGCCTCGATGTGAGTGATATTGAGTTGGCCACACCCTGCCAATAACATGACCACCAAGCCATGTCCACCCAGTCACATGACCACCAAGCCACGCCCACAGAACTGGTTGTTAAAAATTTGAATCTCGCCCCTGATTGTGTGATAATATGAGGAAAAATGCTCAGGCAAGCTGTGGAATAGGTTGCCCTGTTAATGCAGAATGAGGATTGAAGGGTTGAACTAGGGAGAGCCATTTCTCCTTAGAGAAATCAGTAACAATGGGCCAGTTATTCTCTCTCAGCTTATCCTTGCTCGTATAGGAATTGTGGGTATAAAAATAGAGAAAGAGACTTTTATATAAGTTGTTTTGAGCTTCTTAAAAAAAGGCGATATCAACATATAACATTTCCCCCCTATTTATAACCATTTCATCTTTAATCGTTTCATGAAAGAAGGTATGAAACAATCTTCTCCCTGCAGCAGAAAATAGTACCAGTTGCATCTGGCCTAGACAGTTGGATGCAAACTTTGTTCCTTTTAAAATAAAACTTGTAAAATACATAAATCATTCTTCATAAATCATGTCTAATAAAATTAGATTTATTCATTTTGTGAATAAAATGTTATTGGATATATTCTTCAATATTCTAAATCTGTTGTATTTATGTTCTGTATTTTCTGTAAACTATTTTCTTACCAACAATCTAAAACTTATTAGTCCGCATTTGGACATTCTTTTAGGAAACATTTGGTTAATTACAGTATAAAGTTTACACTTGTGAACATAGTTGGCGTTCTGGCTGTTCTGCAATGCTTAACAATTTCTTTAATCTCTTCACTTTGTTGCATTTCTGATTATGGCTTGCTGCTTAAATTCTCTTAAACAGTGGTGCATTTGTATCAGAGTGAATGAAGGAATGAATAAACAAACTGGATGAAATAGGGTTGAATTTCTCTTTGTTACCAAACTGATGCTTCATCACTAATTTCATGGACTTTACCTAAAGGTTGAGGTGTTTTCAGATGCTATGTGTTGAGGCAGTTATTGTTTCAGTGTTTCATGTCTCAGTGAAATTCTGGCCAAACTAGTGCATATTGCATAAATGGTAGGCAACAGGCTAATATCAGGAACATTTGATAAACAAACATGGTAGCCCCTAGAAGGACTGAAATCTCATCTCCTGGCATTACCACAGGCAGCAGGCAAATAATTGGTTAAAGAAAGATAACTGAATCCAGAAAATGAATGTGAATAATGAAATGACTGTGACATGAATGAATAAGTAATTAATTGAATGTGAGTAAAGAAACGAATGGGGTCTTTTATACCACAAACAAATGTAATTATAGAATGCTATTTTTAGCTTTTGGTAGCAGTACATTTTCTCATCAGCATTTCCTGATATTGAAAATTTGTTACTGACAAGAAAAAATGGTTATACAGGAGCAAAGCAGCCATGACACTGTCTTGTGTTATAAATTGGCCTATAATACAACCTAATAATATTAGGAGTAGCACTTTTTTCTAGCAGCTACCTAGTATATCCTGGACCACAGCACTATGTACCATAAAATATTATCTTTTCTGGATTGTATATCATGTCTCCTATCTTCTCAGGTAAATAACACACTTATGTCTTTGTCCCACTTTTAATTTCCTGGAGCAAGAGAATATGACAGAATAGTTATTTCCTGAATTTTTTTATCACATATATACACATTCATTTCTTCCCATATAATATCCAGGCTTTTACTATATATTTTGGGGGATTTTTGTGTGACCACAAGAATAATTAAGGGCACAAATACATGCTCAGCCTCTTTTCTCTCTTTATAAAACAAAAATATCACAAACTGGGATTTTGAAAGTATTCCACTGCAAGGAATACCACCTAGAATCTGAGGATTGCACTCAAAGTTCTCCTGTAAAGAATAGTGAGACCATTTAATAAAACATAAACAACTTTGTATAGGTTGGGGGTGCTGAAGATTTTAATATATGCAGCCAATTTCATATATAGACTTTATTCTGGAGTAATAATAATTAAAGTCACTGTATGCTAAAGACAAACATATCCTTGCTCTTTACTGAATCGGACAAAGCATGTGCACACATTAGAGCTGTGCATGCATTTAATTTGATTAAACTATTAATAAAAAGTCTATTTATGGCAATCAGCTCTAGGATTAAGACAGTGGTGGGAGGGGATATTGACTTTACTAGTTTATAAAATTCCTTTCCCCTTTTTAAGACAAGCTTCCCCTTCCTTTAGAATTTTTAAATGTTTGCTTATCTTTGCCTCTGAGTCTCATCAAATTAGTAGATCCTACTAATATATAAAGGAAACCTGAGTGAACAAATAATACCAATATTTGGCACTTGTTTCTTTGATTTTTTTAATCCAGCGAAGGATTCTCTAGGGCAGGGGTCACCAACCTTTTGGATCTCAGGGACCACCAAGCTCATAATTTTAAATCCTGTGGACCAGACACCTTGGGGAAATCCCCAGAAAAGTCTGCAGGAAAATTCCCCACCCCATTTTCCTACCAATCGATCATTCTTTATTTGGGATTGCAGGATACTGTCTCCAGCTCCATTCTCAGGGGAGAGAGAGAGAGGGAGGGAGGGGGGGGGGGGAGGGAGGAGAGGGAGAGAGACTTTTAGCTTTATGCAAGGAAAGCAGCAAAAGCAGCAGAAGTCTTTCTTTTTCTCCCCCAAACTCTGCCAGAATGGCACAGCCTCTTGGAGCAGGATGCCTTGCAGGTTCCCAAAGACTCATTTCTGGCAGAGTTTGGGGGAGAGAAAGAAAGACTTTTGCTGCTTTCCTTGCATGCAGCCAAAAGCAGAAGAAGAAAGAAGTGGAAAGAAGAAGCCCGGTGGCCAGGCCAGGCATGTGGGGCACATGGGACAAGTTCCCCCTCCACCCTTTCCCCCTCCCCTCACTACCTCATGTTGTTCGCAATGCGAGCAACGCAAACCTTGTGTTCCCATGCAGCCTGGATTAATTGCATTGGGAGGGTGATTTGGGGGTGACATTTCTCTGTGGATCACCAAAATTTTCTCATGGACCACCAGTGGTCCCCAGCCCACTGGTTGGCAACCACTGCTCTAGGGCACAGATAATAGTTTGCAAGGATAGAAATTCAAGCTGATTAATCAGACTTTCTAATGAACTTTCATATATCTTCCAATGATTGTATGGTACTTATTAAGGACAAGGTTGAGCTGTGGGAAAACCAGCCTGGGACTTGGATTCAGGTATGTTTTGCTTAGGCAGAGAAGTCTATTACCCATTAGAATAACCAAGCACTACTCAGTTGCAGAAAACTTACTGAAAAGAAAGGAAAAAAGTGATAGAGGAACCCAAATTAATGTATATGCAATGTTGCAGCTTGGAAAGTAAAAATATAATTATACTTTTCTTAACAATTTAATTTATGTCAATAGTAGAATTATGCCTGTTATTTTCCCTAACTGTGCACAAAACCTGGGGATTGCTTTGGTTGCACAGTTTTATTACAGAGTTCAAGACAATCTAATCATGCAATAAAATAGATGAGAAAGGTTTGGAGGTCTCTAAATTTATGAAATCAACAAAATGCTTAAGAATGCAAAATAAACAATCCTTGTATTAAAAAAATAGACTGATTGAGGTTTTAATTCTAAAGTGAAAATGCATTCCTAATAACTTGTCAAATTAGCTTTCTTGCCGAAAAAGAAATCCTTCAGGTTTTGGGGGAGCAGAAATGTGGGGGAGCAGAGGTGAAACAGCTGTAAATTAATTAACATAGCTTTACCATTTAAAATATCATTTAAATGGCTGCCTTTCCATATAAATTATTTCAGAAATGCCTAAGGAGGGCAAAGTGGGGTGGGAACTAAATGTAGATGTTCTACATAGTAAGGTATTCATGTCACATCATGCTCAGGAAGGTGATCAATGTGTTAATGTAAAATCACAAGGTCACCTTGAATGACAGAGATTGTTCTATGCACTGAAGGACTCTTTTAAGACTGTCAACTGAGAATGGTTGATGTAGGAACTCCCTTCCTGCCTCACCCCTTCAAATTATCCATCCAGTAAGTTGAAATCATGGATGCCTTTAAAATCCTGGGCTCTTACCTGTTCTATGTAACTTACAGTGCTAAAGGTGAGCATGCTCAAAATGAATTCAGCCCAGAGGACCATGAGCGCACATTGAGGGATTCCACATGTATGATGGTTCCACAGCAATCCTAGAACCTCTTCAGGGGAAATTTGCTATTAGCCTGAGAAAAAAAACGGGGACAGCTGGCATGTAAAAGAATAACTGTTAATAATAATAATAATAACAATAATAATAACAACAACAACAACAACAATGGCAAAAGCAAGCAAGGGTAGTACCAATAGTAACAGGCACCTTGGGTGCAGTCCCAAAACAACTGGAGCACCACTTGAACACCATAGGCATTGACAAATTTGCCATCAGTCAATTGCAGAAGGCAGCTTTACTTGGAACAGCTTCCATCCTGCAATGATATCTGTAATACCATCAAACATCCAGATTTGCCTATCGTCTACACTGGGTTGGGCATGTTGTGAGGATGGCTGATGGTTGGATTCCGAAAGACCTCCTGTATGGAGAATTAGTGCAGGGAAAGCACCCTAGAGGGAGACCACAGCTGCAATATAAGGATATCTGCAAGAGGGATCTAAAGACCTTGGGAATGGACATCAACAGCTGGGAAACCTTGACCTCTGATTTCTGACCTTTGACCTCCTAGCTTGGAGGCTTAAGACTCAGCATGGCCTTCTCCAATTTGAAGAGACACTCGTTCATCAGGCTGAGGCAAAGAGGCAGTCCCGGAACCAGCAAAATCCAGGGGCTGTACAGGAGACAGATGGTATCTGTCCTCAGAATTGGCCTTTTTAGCCACACTAGATGCTGTTTTAGGACCTCTTTTCAGAGCATGATACCATAGTCTCTTGAGACTGAAGGATGCCAATGAATGAATGAATGAATGAATGAATGAACGATAATAGTAGTAGTAGTAGTAGTAGTAGTAGTAGTAGTAGTAGAAGAAGAAGAAGAAGAAGAAGAAGAAGAAGAAGAAGAAGAAGAAGAAGAAGAAGAAGAAGAAGAAGTTTCTCATCCTCCTATGCTTTGCCTATAAGCTTCCTAAATGCATCTGGTTGTTGGGCTGCTTGGCCTCATTCAGTAGCATATTTTTGTATTCTTAATTTTCTTTGTTCTTACACAATCCTCCTTCTTTTCAGAATTCCCCCATGACTGGGATCTATCTGATCCAAGAATGCATGGGACTTTGGGTATTCCATACATGATTCTTCTCAAATTAGCATCTTTATGTAAAGACTTTTTCTTATGCTTAATAGCATTATCCAGTAATCAGAAATAGAATTCTCTTGGGAAAAGATGTTCTTTTTTAAAATTGTTGTTGTTATTATTATTATTATTATTATTATTATTATTATTATTATTATTATTTATTAGACTTGTATACTGCCCTCTCTCCCCAAGGACTCAGGGTGGCTAACAATAAAACCCAATACAAAATTTATAATAAAAAACAATTAAACAGTTACAAGACTAATGAGAATAAAATAATTAAATTAAAATTAATTAAAATAGCTGTAAAACAAGCCCTTCCCCCCATGGTCAGTCCAGACCGGCCTGTTGAAAGAGCCAGGTCTTCAGGTCACAGCGGAAGGAGCAGAGATCAGGGGCCAAATGAAGGCCCAAGGGGAGTTGGTTCCACAGAGTGGGTGCTCCAACAGAGAAGGCCCTACCCCTGGGCACCACCAATTGACAATGTCTAACCGACGGTACCCCAAGGAGGCCCTGCCTGTGGGAGCATACCGGGTGATCAGAACGTGATGCCGGCAGGAGATGCGGACCCAAGCCATGTAGGACTTTGTATGTTGCTACCAATACCGTGAATCTCACCCGGAAGGCAACTGGCAACAAATGCAGTTCGCGCAGGAGGGGGTGTAACATGGGAGTATCGGGACACCCCCATCACAACCCGCATGGCTGCATTCTGCACCAGCTGCAACTTCCGGGTGGTCCGCAAGGGCAGTCCCATGTAGAGAGCATTGTTGTAGTCAATTCAGGAAGTGACGAGTGCATGAGTGACTGTCCGTAGGGCATCTTGGCTCAGGAAAGGGCACAGCTGGCTAACCAGGACCCGGGCAAATGCCCCTGGCCACAGCTCCCACCTGCTCCTCCAAAGTGAGCTGTGTATCCAGAAGGACTCCCAGGTTGCACACTCTGTCCACAGGGGTCAACACCTCTCCCCATGACCAAAGATGGTATATCCTGAGTAATCGAGATGCCGGTATGCACAGCCACTCAGTTCTTAGCCAGGTTGAGTCAGAGCCTGTTCCTCCCCGTGCAATCTCTCAAGGACATCCGAGAAGGTGATCAGACTGGCAGGAGATGTAAAACCTGGATCCAGCCATCTTTGGTGTTACCTCACCCCAAGGGGCAGTTCATGCTGTTACATGGGAGTATCGGGACACCCCCATCACAACCCACACGGCTGCATTCTGCACCAGCTGCAACTTCCGGGTGGTCCGCAAGGGCAGTCCCATGTAGAGAGCATTGTTGTAGTCAATTCGGGAAGTGACGAGTGCATGAGTGACTTTCCGTAGGGCATCTTGGCTCAGGAAAGGGCACAGCTGGCGAACCAGCCGTACCTGGGCAAATGCCCCCCTGGCCACAGCTCCCACCTGCTCCTCCAAAGTGAGCTGTGTATCCAGAAGGACTCCCAGGTTGCACACTCTGTCCACAGGGGTCAACACCTCTCCCCCCATGACCAAAGATGGTATATCCTGAGTAATCTGAGATGCCGGTATGCACAGCCACTCAGTCTTAGCCAGGTTGAGTCAGAGCCTGTTCCTCCCCATCCAGATCTGCACCGCATCCAGACAACGGGACATCACAGGGAGAGCATCACTGATATGGTTCAGGGTGGAGATGTAAAACTGAGTATCATCCGCATATTGGTGATACCTCACCCCAAAACCATGGATGATCTCACCTAGCGGTTTCATGTAGATGTTAAACAGGAGAGGCGAGAGGACCGACCCCTGGGGCACCCCACAAGTGAGGGGCCTCGGGCTCAACCTCCCCCCCATCAATACTGATTGCGAGCAGCCTGAGAGGTAGGAGGAGAACCACCGTAAAACAGTGCCCCCTACTCCCAGCCCCTGAGCCGCCGCAATAGGATTTTTAGTTATTCTGGTTAATCATTCTTAGATAAATCTCTCCTTCATAAGGACAAACAAGAGTATAAGCCATCAGACAATAGAGCCATTTACTCTGTGTTGGCAGTAGTTACCCATTGATTCCAATGGGTTTGTAACAAACTGTGCAAATAGCAGCTAAGAGCTTAGATCAGTTTAAACTTGTTTTTCATTTAACCTATACACTCTGTTTCAATAAAGAGAAATACTATGGTGCCACAAGAAGTATATATCTGAAAATTTGTAAATTAATTTTGTAATTCTGATAGGAAAATGAATGAATTATTAAGATGGTCAGAGGCGGTTTGTGGTCTTTTGTTAGGAATGGATGTCAAAAGAACCAAATGGCTTTAGGAGCATCATTTCAACTTCGTTATACAGAAGTGAGAGTTTGAAAGGTCAAGACTAGAAAAAGAATGCAGTAGATTTGGGGCACTTAAATGTGTGTGTAAAACAAGAGGAGATGCGATAAAACAAGAGTAATGAATGAATATAAAAATGAATGATAACCCTAATGTTAACCCTAACCCTAAATAGTAAGGACTGTACAACAAAATATGAAGAAAAGAATAAATGAAGCAAAAGGAAAGCAAGCCTGAGAAATTCATTAATGAGGTCTAGAACAAGAGAGAGAGATGAGAAGCTTAAAGAACAATTTGCAATGCATGAAGTTTTCTAAACATAGCAGAGACAAGGATAATTTGTTAGGCTAGAAAGGTATGGAGAGGTATAGTGAATAGTTTTAGTGTGAGCTTGTTTTTGCTGCATTTCCTTTTATTTTTCATATCTCATGACTTCAATTTCTTTGTCATATTCCTTTTCTGCACTCTGCATAACATTGCTAACCTGTAAAAGAATAGCGTGGGGGTATGTTTTCAGCATACCAATGTGAGCAATTAATATGAATGCAAGTATCTGATTTTAATCAAAGCCTGTCATTCTTTTGCTTCCAACCCTTCCGGCCTTGCAATATTCAGACGCTTTGTTTTGCAATGGATAATCCATTTTGCTTTTCTGAGTTATATTGGAAACTGTGGGATGAACGTAGAAGGGTCTGATAAAATTGAAGTTGCTGGTGCGTGATGATATGGAGTAAGAAAGCAAACAGGTGTTGTAAGCAATACCCTTGATAAATTCTCCAGAAAGACTCTTTCATATACAGCAAGTATATACAAGTATTGTGAGTTACACAATGTGAAAACTATAAGGAAGAGAGAAGGAAGACAAATATTTCCTGGAATACCTACTTGAGACGCTTGATAGTTGCCAAATTTACTATTTAGATCTCTTTCCAGCCCTGGCCTTCAGCAAAGTTTTAATAAACTGTATTGTCATTCTGTTTTTATGCTCTTGCTAATCCCATGACCTGTTCAGGGTTACTTACATATTTGTTTGTTTTTCACAACCTAGAGACTTTCGGGAGCTATTTTGCACAAATGCACATCCACACACCCTTTCTAAGTTCTAAATTATTGGCCCCAAAATCAAATTTATTATACCTGAAGGCCAGTCTATATAACATTGGATGTGTTAAAAGATGGCTTTCATTTCATAATTTCTTCAAGTATTCCATGTGAAATGTGATGAGGAGCTATTTCTGAGTCTTAATTTTTTTCTGAGCCTTAAATTATATAAAGGTATTAAAATACATATCTGTTTAACAGACTTTCACTTTCCCCATCAGTGTCACATCCAATATTTTTCTGTAAATCGTTGAATAGTAATCTGTGTAATATACATTCTCTAGGAGTCTTTTCCAAATATTCTGATAATAGTAATGTCTTCTTTCTTGTTTTTTGCAATGAACAGGGATACTTCTATAGTTTGCCATATGCAATATGTATATTCATTACTATTTATATACATGTTTTTTTAAATAGTTGTTAATTTTCTTTTCATTACACTTGATTTGCAATGAACAGGCTTGTTAAATGTATCTGCAGGAGGGGGATTAAAACTAAAACTAATTACAAAGCACATATTGAATGCCAATTCACAAAAGCTTTCAATGGCAATAAAATAGATTGTTTCTGATATAAATTGTTCTGCAAAAGCAAATGAATAATTAGGTGGATATACTTTTTAGAAAGGTAACAAAATTCAAGATGAAAAGAAAAGACTATCAAAATTATTTTTGGAAGGGCAGAATTCAGAAACAATGTTATATTTACTTTGACTCATTTCTGATTATAAAAGTTCTATTTTTTATATATGCACACAGCACTTTAAATAAAGCTTCAGATTTTAATTAGAAATTCAATTGATCTCTGCAAAAAATGTGATAATTTAAGTTGCTAGTACATCAAAGGAGAGAAGTATCTACCTTCTACTAGATCTTTTTGTTGAATCTCTAATGTCCTCTATTGTATGTTAGTCTCTCCCAAAAAGTAGAAAAACTTCAAAGCCATCATAAGTTTCCTGACCCTGGCATTTTGCTAAAACTTGCTGGTAATAGAAGGAGTTGAAATACATACATTTTAAAGTTGCCAAGTTTGAAAAACAGTGCTTCAAAGAATACCCAGTGCTGTGGTGCCATTCTATTTTACAATTGTTAAGGAATGAGAGGCATACATTTTACAAGCACAACCTATTTATTATGCAGTAAATAAACATGCAAACTCAGAAAATTACTGTTTAATGTATTGTCTCTCAGCTGAAATGTCCAGTTTAAATTTCAGTGGAGGACTTTGAGATGGTCACAATATTTGCAATGTCACAATCTTAGTTTTACGTTACTGTTGTATAAGAACATTGAGAGAACTCCATATAAAGAAGAAAACAAATAATGATGATTGCAAGTTGCTGTTATAGCCACATCATAGCATCTGGCAATGCACAGAGTAGACCAAGCTACAATAATGCCTGTGTTTAGTTACCCATCCAATTGACCACTCTAGTTCTGGAATAAACAGTATAAACAATTTCTGTTTAGTACTAAATATGCAGCCTTAATATTTACAGTGGAATTTTTTGCGGGGGTAATTTGTATTTAAAAATTGCATCAGTCTCCATCTAACTAAGTGTGGGAAGTTGACTAATTGAGAATGATTGTATGATCAAATCCATACAATCTGTACTGTACTGTACTGTACTGTAGATTTGTTCTTATATACGGCACAGCCATATCATATGAGCGAGCGATGTATCAAATTTGTAAATTGCATGAGAAACATAATAAAATTTAAATGAATAGGAAATAAAAACTATTCGTTAATCAGTTTGGGAGGGGGTCATTAGCCAATGTCTGAGCCTTTAGTCATATAATATTTCTTGCATCCTTGCTCTTATTACTGATAGCTGCTAGGGGAAGGGGAAGATGAACACAAAATTGTACAAAGTTATGACTACACATTATCTCCGGGATAAGAAGGCTTCCATTGGTACCTCATCACAAAACCCAAGTCACTTGTTTTGCAGGATAAATGGCTATATCAATACAAAAACTAACTCAATAAACTAACTGTGGAGGCTGGAGAAAATACAAGGGGATGGATGGATAAAAGAGATACAGGTAGTCCGTGACTTACAACATTTCATTTAGTGACTGTTCAAAGTTACAACACCACTGGAAAAAGTGACTTATGACCATTTTTCACACCATGTTATTAACTTTATGGTTCACTTAACAACTATGGCTAGAAAGATGTAAAATGGGACAAAATTCACTTAACAGATGTCTCACTTAACAACATATATTTGGGGCTCAATTGTGGTTTGTAAGTCGAGGACTATCTTTATTCTGTGGTAGATTCTCTGCAAAAGATGGATTCTACTTTTCCAAGGAATTAAATCCTGTTTCTCACCAACTAGGTATAATGGCAGACATTAGATAGAAGGTTGCTGTTTTTGTACACTCATGATCTGCATCATTTCATTCTGAAATCCTTGGAAAATAGGTAGAAAGAAATCAACAAATAACTAAAATTTAAGTTCACAATGTTTAAATGAAACAATGTCAGAAAGTTCTGGATTTTGATGAGGAACTGGAAGGACTAAGGATAGCAGATGACTGTAAAGTACAGAGCCTGAGGTCTAAATATACTTTTTTCTATCTCTGCTTGCTCTTAGCATACGGTTACTTTAATAGTAAAACTCAATAAATGTCACACCTGCACTACAAGCAGCTTTTCTACTGATTATTCTGCACTTTCCTTCAGGAACTGAGAATCATTTAATAGTTATTGAAATGATGCCCTAAAGGATATATGAGAAACACAAAACAAATAGTGAGTCCAGATTTTTTTCCCACTTCTAAAATGTTTTGCCACAGGGGAAAAATAACATCTCAAAAATCATTGTGTCTGGGTCACTCAAAGGTTATTTTAATCTGTTAAAGAGTGAAATGACAACAATCAACATTAGCTGGCAATCCTGAAGATGAACAGGAAGCTTGAACATTTGCCTTGGGCCATAATTCCAACCACCTATTTATCCCTGCAAGAATTATCCTAGATGAAAACTATATTTGGAAGGGCTGGATATTTCCTTGACTAGCTGGGAGTTGCTGATGGCCCAAAGCACAGATGAGGAGGCTATTAACCAATCCGGTTATTAATCCTCGGGAAATGTGCTAGAAGGAAGTTGTTACTACTATCGTAGGATAATGAGAGGCATACATGGACACTTTTTATAGTATTGATTTTCCTCTGGTACATTTCTGGACCATTAACACTTCTGCTAATAGCTAACATAGGCCTGAGTGATGGGTAGTGTTGTTAAGGAAGAGATCAATATAGGTAAATAAGTAAATAAATGTCATTACAAAGCAGTCATAAAATGAAATATGGGAATGAGTTCCTGGTACAAGGTTGTTTCCTGCTATTTGGTGGGAATCCAAAGAAATTAGGAAATCTTTTGTCTTTGATGATGGTTGTCTATTTCATTAGTAGCATTTTGGCAACTTGGGCTCTTCCTGATTATCCTCCCCTCTCCTGATAATAACATTGTAATAAGGCACTGTGTTCAGGTTTGCTTTCTTCCTCTTCCCTTCCAACTCTGTTTATGTTATTACCATGTTATTTATATTGTAAAGGAGAAATCAGGAATTGGTTTATTATTAATACTCCTAATCTGCCTTGGGAGTTTTTTTTCTCCTCCAGTTAAAGAGTGAGTAAAATGTTTTAAATTAGTAAGGAAGCATTCTTCTATGTAGGTCAGAATTGTTCCAAAGCTCTGTTGGATGCTACAAGGTAGAGAACAAATGAGGGCAGACACACAGTATTATAATTTTTTCACTGTCCTCTTTCTCAGGAAAAAAAAAGAGGGAAAAAATCCAGATAAAAGGCTTATTTAAATTCTGGCACAAATGCCAGGAGCATGGCAGAAGATTGTGGGGATGAGATCGGATCCATTTGCTAACCTTTTGGGGGGCTTTTTAGGTTTGAGATTTTCTGTACTTAAAAAAAATCAATGTTGAATTAATTCCAATTAATTAATTGAGTGGAACCAAATCTTTGCTAGGTAAGAAAGAAGGGTTAGCATACCAATAAATTGTCCTTTTGGGGGGGGCTCTTCCCTGTGTTTTGTGGCTGGCTGTTGGCAGCATGGAAAAGTGTGGGATGAGTCTGCATATCTCAGCCTAGAGGTGAGAGAAGGTCATCATTAGGGGGAGGTGGTTAGAATTTGGGTTCCAGAATATTTTAGTCATTGAATAATAAAGCTTCTGCTAGATGGGGAGGAAGGAACGGGATGCTGTTCCAGGGACTATAGGGTCTCTCTTGAACTTTTATCTTGAAAAAAAATACTCCCCCCCCTTTTATGGCTTAAGTCTACATATTAAAGGTAAAGGTTCCCCTTGCACATATGTACTAATCATTCACAACTCTAGGGGGTGGTGCTCATCTCCGTTTCAAAGCTGAAGAGCCAGCACTGTTTAAAGATGTCTGTCAGGGCTCCAACAAATCCATCCTCATTCAAATCAAAAGTCTCTAGCCGCATCTCAGAGAAAAGTAAATTGGTTTATTAGAAGTTGCCATGTTGGCATGTGGCTGGGTGCAGCCGATACTAAATTACATCATACATTTCCCCTTGTCCCTGGTCTTTCCCCCACCCCCTGGATGTGACTTCTCCAATGGGACACATCCATCTCCAAGAGCCATCCATCATGCTCTCCAATAACCTTCTTATGCTCCGACAACTTTCGGCTGCCGAGGTGATTATCTAGGTATTTTAAGAATGCCTTGTTTTCCCCCACTCCCTTTTTCTGACAGCTAAAAAAGACCAAAGGAGTACCTTTTTAGTTGACAATATCTCTGTGGTCATGTGGCAAACATGACTAAATGCTGAAGGCGCATAGAACACTGTTACCTTCCCACCAAAGTGGTCCCTATTTTTCTACTTGCACTTTTACATGCTTTCAAACTGCTAGGTTGGCAGAAGGTGGGACAAGTAATGGGAGCTGTTACATGGTGCTAGGGATTCGAACTGCCAAACTGCTGACCTTTCTGATTGACAAGCTCAGCATCTTAGCCACTGAGCCACCGAGCCACTGCAAATAACCAGGATAATGGCTGAGTCATGTAGGCAGGAGAGACTTAAAGCACAGATGAGTTGGACAGCTAAAGTCCATTCCCATTGTTGCTCAGCCTTTTCTTCCAGATAGATACCCAAAGCCATACACAATATCCATTGGAAGATGCAGAGATGGAGAACAGCTTGAGCTCTTTCTGCTGTGCTGCACATCAATATCTCCACAGACAACTGCCTTCGCCTCTGTAAATAAATGGCTCTGATTCATTTGAATGGTGAAATGTGAAGTGTTGCACTTGTGAGTCAGCAAAGTGTGGCATGCCTTCCATCCTTAGTATGGGGTGGAATGAATGAATGAGTGAATGACTGAATCCATGAATTAAGAACTTGCACACACCCAGTTCATTTTTGTTGCTTCCAAGGCCAAACAAGCTGAAATAGTCAAGAAGTGTAATTGCCCCTTTTCTGGGAATTTGAAGTAAAATATAGTATTTTATTTAAAAAGGAAAAATTGAAAAGCTCTGAAAGTCCTTCTCTTTAAGTGCCACCATTGCACCAGTGTAAATCTCCATAGCTCTAGGTAGGTAAGTAAATAAAAGAGAAGAAGGAAGGAAGAAAGGAAGGAAGGGAGAGAAGGAGGGAGGAAGGAAGGGAGAGAGGGAGGGAAGAAAGAAGGAAGTAATTAGTCTCTTCAAAGTGGGCATCTTTTGGTGCAGAAAGCAGTGCAAGAGACCTTACACACATTAAAATTCCCTCCTCTACAAAATGCTGCCCTATTAATGATGAAAATTTCCTAGTTGCATGATATCTTTGGAAATCGCAGATTTGTATCTCACCCTCTGTGCTAATCCTAAGAAAGGTTAAGTTCTTTATGTTCTGTGAAATGTTCTTGCTTGTCTCAAAAAAAAGTTATTTTTGCCAGCATCGCCTCCAGTGTAGGAACCATGTGACTTGTCCTGGAGTTCCAAGCAAAATAAGTTCCAACGTGTTTATTCTCATTCATTCAAACTCTCTGCTTTTCTTAATACCATAACAAGCACAATATGATTCATGTCACTTTCTTTCCCACTCAATACTTTTCTACATCTGATTCATGCTGGGACTCTCACTGTATTGTTACTCTATCATGTGTTTCTTTTACTAAATCTTAGTAAAGTTCTTCGATTGGCTCAGTTCAATATGTTTATTCTACGGATGGGCATCATGTCATGGCCTCCACAATCCTATTTTGCAGCTCCTCTCCAAATTAACTCCTTCAGTTGTCAAAGATTAAATACATTTAAGTGAATTTAAGCTAGAACGGCTTCCTTGTATGCTATATATATCACACAGCGAGGCAAATACAAACTTATAAAGTATGGTTTGTAACATTTATGTTTATAAATCAATTGGTGTACAAAGAAAGGAGTATGTCAGAAACCAAATACTTATTTACAATATTTTAGTAGGTTCTTTCCCCTTCTTTTCCTTCTTTTTAAAAAGTATTATTTACAAATAGCAATAAATGAAAATTTTGGCCTTAAGTTCAAAGAGTTGTGGTCTTTTTGTATCATACTGAATGTATTTCATCTGGTATGTTCAATTTTTTTTAATGTTATACTTGTCAATAGTAATTTATTTATATATTTAAAACATTAGTACTGGTAGCTGTCCATCTTAAACAAAACTCTTGGGTGTCTTATTTACAGTGTCTTCTGAAACTATATCTTTGTTTAAATACATACATAACAAATAAATGAAAAGAAATATGCCTAGCATACAAAATGCTGCTGCTTCAAAATACAGCAACAATGAGAATTTGTAATTATTTCATAATTTCTTTAGTCAGTTTCCAGAGGGGATACAATTCATCTACATTCATTAAGATTTAAAACCCGGAAATTATCTTGAGTGATTGGAAAAGTGATGAAACAGTCTACTACTGGATTTAACTGGAGAAAAAACTGGAAAAGTAGGCTGTTGAAAGACAAAGAATATTTTTTTAAGATTTCTGCTGGGTTTCAAACCAGCAACAGTCTATACATGAGACAAGTATTATAAACACTATCCTACTTCAGAGTTACTGATAATATAACTTTAGAAGACATTAGAGACTGTGGTAACCATTGATTCAGAGGAATAACCAGAGGAACAACCTACCTCATCAAAGCAGAGTGTAGGAGACAGTCACATGCCACAGGCAAATGGATAGCAGAGCTTTAAGTAAGAGATAAAAAATAGTACTTAGAAAACTGACAGGAAAATATACCTGGAGGTTACCTTCATAGTTTTAAGGATGCATAAGGAGCAATATCATGCATTCCTGCCTTCCAAAAAAGGTTGCTGGCCTGAACTGGTGATCGGACATTCCAGCACTGCAGATAAACTCTAAACACTCCAAACAAATGCCTCTGGTAAAATTACCTTGCCAGGTCATTGTCATGCACCAGGGAAATCAGAAGGTCCAGGCAGTTCAAATGGGTATAAAGATTTATTTCACTACTAACAGCCCATAGATAAGTGACAGTGGAATTCAAAGTGGGCTGAACCTAGATCCCTTGTGGGCACGAAGAGACTCGTGACTTATGACATGTTTGACCCTTCCCTCGGACTCAGTCTGGTCGTCTCCTACAATAAATATAGATAAATAATCCTAGTACACAATAATTTTAAAGACATCTATAGCTGTATTTGCCTCCAATGCTCACATAAACCAAACCATTGAAAACAGCATGGGACTCCGGTTATCATGGGAGGACTAGGTTTATTCTATCCTTTAGATATCAAGCATATTCCAGTGCATTTCTTCTGAGCTTGAACTTACCACATATTGGCCTCCGAACTTGTTGATAAGAATATTGGATATTTTTTTTAAAACTACCTTTTGTCCATCTGTTTTATATTTCATCTGCACTTTTGTAGTGATCATATAATTCTTATATGGTACTCATTTGACTGAACAAAGTTGAGTAGTTGCTTTGTTCCAGAACTGACCACATCAGAGCCCAAAGAGGCAAATCTTCTCATGTGTAGCCATGAGGATCAGCAGCATCTTCTATTGGATAAATATAAGGGACAGGCAATGATTTTTTCCCCCTGTGGATGAAAGGAAGGAAGAAAGGAATCACTTCACTGACTAAGTTTGAGATCCATGAATAGCAGACCCCAAAAGAAGAGATTCCAGGTTGCTGTGCATGATTCACAGTATGGTAGACGCAACCCTCCCTTGTAGATTCAATCCCATCCACCATGGATGGTTTATTTGCAGGATTGTGAGTAGCATAATAACTAGATATGTGTAGGAAGGTCTTGTCACATATAGAAAAGTTATGTTTTTATTAATTGATGTTAAAAAAAAATAAAACTCAACACCTGGATGGGAGCTGTGAGCAAAGAAAAAAAAAGTCCTATAGTCCTGTAAGACTATAGAACACCACTTCTTGATGAAGATATTGAGGTCCACCATGGAAGGATAACTTTGACCTTGCAGCCCACCTCCTTACCTGCTGCAGTACCATCTCCCACCCTGGTCCATCTGATATACCAAGACTATAAAGGGAAAATGAAGCAATTATCAAGAAGCCTTTGATCCATAGAATCCATAACCTCTCTAATCCCCAAACACCCCCTTTCCTGTGCTGACTGAAATATATGTCAGCCCTGCAGCTTGCATGCATTTTCCTTCTATCAATAATGGGAAGGAAAGTGTAAAGGCAAAAATAAAACAAAGAAAACATGGGAGGAAAAAAAAGCAGAGGAATATGAAAGTCACTCTGCCTCTGAGCTTTGGGTGAAGTTGCTCTTCTCCCTTTAGATCTCTCTCTGAGCCGTGTGAGAAATGGTATGCGAACCTCTGTTTCCTGCTAAATGCACATTTTCTGGGTGTTTAGCTAGCATGAAAGAATAGCCATTTCTGCTGATGGAATTCCTGGGAGGGAGCTGTTGCAAGAAGCCTCCTCCTGTATTCCCAGGAGCCCAGATATGTGAGAAGAGTTGTGATTCCTATTCAGACTTAAGCCTGAAGTAGCAAATCCATTTGTAACACCCACATGAGGCAGGTTAGCAAGCCGCCTGCTGTTCAAAGAGGCATCATAGAAGAGTTCAATCCCTGGAGCAAAAATGCAGGCTCGCCAGCCAATCTGAGTTAAAAGAGGTCGGGGGTGCGGCAGGGCAGAGAGAGGAAGGAAGGGAGGGATGCGCTGTTTCCTTCTCTACCTATGCTTCCTGTCATATTTTGTTACATGTGGTCATGTTGCATGTAACAAAGACATCTGTTTGTGGCTGGGAGCTGTGAAAAACTGGCAGGTACCATCTGTACCCATTATGGTAAGTATTTTAAAAGCACTGACAAGCCTCACCCCAAAACAGGGCCCTTAGGGATCACCCTCTATGACACTTTCAATTTGAACTATGGCATTGAATCTGTGTGGAGGCTTTTCATTCTGCCAGCACTGAGTTTCTTTCAACTTCCATAGCTGCTGATGTTCTTGTTTTGAACTTTCCACGTTCAGGTAAAATGGAGAGAGATGAAAGAACAAGAAGCTGTCTGAAAAGTTCATATTGTTATTGATTGCAGTGTGTGTGTGTGCATGTGTGTGCATGTGCTCACACATAAATACGTGTGATTTGGCATGAAAAAACTTGGCTTAAATTAAATAAACAGGTTGGGAAAAAATGTCCCAGCTGAAAGAGATATAGCATTCCATCATACAGAATTAGTTTTGCAGAAGTTGGCTTTGGAAACCAAACTTCGTCTTCCATGCTAGCCAGAGAGTTATAACAACTCTTGAAAACAAGTAGCTAATAATAAAATATTTGAAGCTCAAGAGTTCTAGTAAAAATGGTTCAACTTATGAGAAAAGACAAAAAGGACATAGTGAGGAAAGCATTATATTAGCTAATAAATCATAATAGACACACTTTTACCATTATAAAGTTATTAACATCCTATTCCACCAAAGTTGTTTTCCTCAGCAGAATGAGGAGGAGACAGGCATTTCTTGGCATTTATTTAATGATTCTTGACATTTATTTAACTCTTTCCAGAGTGGAAAATACTATGCACATATTCTTTATGTACAGTAATCTTTCAGAGTCTTAAGTAGTGGTGGTATTCAATATTTTTACTACTGGTTTTATGGGCATGGTTTGGTGGGCATGGTGTGGCTTGTTGGGTGTGGTGTGGCTTGGTGGGCATGGCTTGGTGGGTGTGGCAGGGGAAGGATACTGTAAAATCCCCATTTCCACCACACCCCACTAACCTGCTTTCCAGCTCCATTCTCCTGTGCAGGGCAACAAAAGAAGATCCAGCCAATCAGCTGGGACTCTGATCAGCTGGGACCTAGGAGGCAGTGAATAGATGTGGGAGAGGCCAACCAAAGATGGTATTTACCAATTCTCTGAACTACTCAAAATTTCTGCTACTGGTTCTCCAGAACCTGTCAGAACTGGCTGAATACCTCTTCTGGTCTTAAGACCTCTCCCATTCATGAAGGATCATACTCTTCACTTATACTTGAGTTGGTAGAAAAGTAGACCAGCATAAAGCTTCCCACTGGCCATCTCCATTTTGTCTCTGTTGCTCTGTCACAGTCAATCACCTGACTCCACTTTAATATAATGATGGCAAAGCTCACAGATTTACCTACAGGCTGCTCTTGGACAGTGGGAAAATTGTATGTTATCTTGGTGTATTACTACTGATATTTAAATTTGTTTCCTTGATTATTTGTGGGCAAGAAGAAGGGAACATGATAAGGACACGGCAGGAAAAAAACAGTTGCCAGGGCATGTTTGTTTAGATGCAGTTAGTGAAAAACCCAATATGCTAGTGGAAGGGTAGAGCTGAGACTGCGATATAGTAGACAGATTTCATACTGATTTGATTCTATTGTTCAGAAGACATTCTTCCAGCATATTATATTGGTTTACCCCTTATTCATCTTGCTGGACCTCTATTCTTTGCATGATAATAATGCTACCTGTGAAGAGATGGGGTGGCTCAATGGCTGAAATGCTGAGCTTGTCAGTCGAAAGGTTGGCAGTTCAGTGGTTTGAATCCCTAGCACCTCATAACAGAGTGAGCTCCTGTTACTTGTCCCACCTTCTGCCAGCCTAGCAGTTCGAAAGCATGTAAAAATGCAAGTAGAAAAATAGGGACCACCTTTGGTAGGAAGGTAACAGCATTCTGTATGCCTTCAGCATTTAGTCATGCCAGCCACATCACCATGGAGACATCTTCAGACAGCGATGGCTCTTCGGCTTTGAAACAGAGATGAGCACTGTCCCCTAGAGCCGGAAATGACTAGCACATACAATATGTGCAAGGGGAATCTTAACCTTTACCTTTACCTGTAATGCTACCTGTAAGCTTCATTCCAAGCAAAACCATAAGTTCTGATCCAAAATACAATTAAATGTTTATGTTCTCATAACATGTTCAACTAGGTCAGAAAAAGCCCTGTAGATTCAGTAGCACAGCTTGATTTATTTTTGTTATGGCTTAACATGTCTATGAACCCAACCTGTTTTGTTAATTTATGATTTAATATAATGCATGAACATTGGTAATCGGGTTAGGCATGTTATGTGGATGCAATTGCTAATGAACAAGCCATTAGAAACAATTGTGTCTAGCACTTTTCTGGGGAACTTTGATTAATTTCATCACAGAGCAATTTTGTCTTAGTCTGGAGCCAAGATGAACATTGTAAGAGCAATGAGGGTAGAGGGTTGTGCTTGCCTAAATAACTTGAAACATCATAATTCTTACATCTGGTAGAAGCATTGATTAGTTACAGCATGCCAGTCAGCTTATCTGGTAGTAATGCCTGACCATTGAGACCAGAAGCACCGTATGAATTAACCACAGTGATGACAAGAGAGTGCCATTCTGAGCATTGTAGAGAATTAAATAGCGGCTCTTGAACCCAGACATTATAAAGAGGAGCACAAAGCAGCACTGCCCCAAAGGTGCTTTTTCAGGAGGCAACTGGACTTTCTTGTTTTTTCTTTTGAAGACGTTTCGCTTCGCATCTGACAGGCTAGTGGGGAATGGAAGGATTTATATTCCTTGCAGACAGCTGGTAATCTGTCCTCCAAGTGCTTCAATGACCCTCTAAAAGGATGCAAATTACCAGCTGTCTGCAAGGAATATAAATCCTTCCATTCACCACTCTCCTGTCAGAGTTGAAGAAGCTTCTTGGATGACAAGCAAAACATCTACAAAAGAAAAAAAACAAGGAAGTCCAGTTGCCTCCTGAAAAAGCACCTCTGAGATAACCATGACCTGGATGACTGAGAATCTCTACAGATTTAAAGCAGCACTGCATTCTATTTGCCAGTACTAGCCATGCCTGTGGGTCCAGAATTAACCTGGAATTAAGGAGAAACTTCCTAACGCTGAGGACAGTTTACCTCTGGAGCAGCTTGCCTTCAGAAATCATGAGCGCTTCATCACTGAAGGTTTTTAAGAAGAGACCAGACAGTCACTTGTCTGTCTTTTGCTTGAACAGGGGGTTGAACTAGAAGACCTCCAAGTTCCTTCCAGCTCTATGCTGATTGATTGATTGATTGATTGATTGATTGATTGAGGGCATTTCTGTCCTCTTTTATACTTGGCTGCTGTACTTGCTACACCATGTATGCTTGCTTCTGAGACAACTTTCTTTCAAAATATTAATCTTTTTTCTATTTCAGACTTACAGAGCTACAATCTTTTATTCAGCCTTCCTCTGCATTGCAAGGAAAATATATGGTAACATCTCCCAAAACAGCCTATTTTTGGTATGTTAGAAATTGGAACTGAAATTTTTAGGCCTTGGACACACTGGCTAAGGACTCTGAGAATTGTAGTCCAGCGTATCTGGAGCGTACCAGATTGGGAAAGCTGGTAATAACATGCATATATCATGATGATAAGTAATCCTATTGGGAGAGCTTCAGTATGCTTTGAGCTAAAATTGGCTTGCTTTGAGGAGTTAGATGGTTGGCATTGGCAATATGCAGAATCGTTCCCTCTAGGTCTAATTATTTTTAGTAGTCAAAGTCCCACTGCAATGAGTATGAAACTTACTTTTTCCCACTCTCCCATTACTTAAACATCCAGGAAAATATTAAAATGTTGCAAAACATCCTTGTGCAGAAATGACAAGAGAGTGAATGGGATATTTATACAGTAGAATTATGGCTTTGTTGGTATTCAGAACACAGTATATATGTACATCTGCACAAATATATACTTATATCTCTCTGTGTTTTTGTATTTGCATGTAATTTGAATTAACAAATTACATACATTTTTTTCATCTTAAATGCTATAAAGCTATATCCCAGCTACTCTTAGCAAGTCTGGCAGGCAATAGAATGGATGAAATAAATACAGACCAAACAGGCGTTCTGGTAGTATCTTTACTCCATACTACAATACCAGCAAGCCCAAGAAGCAGTGATTCATTCAAAGTCAGCGCTAGAGCATCTGCCTCCCCGGCATTCCTATATGTCCTAACCCCACCCTTTCTATTTCCCCATTATCTGCCGAACCGGTAATTACCATCCGGTAGTTAAAAAAACCCTCCACCAATCTGCGCCTCACGTCTTCAGCGCCTGTCAGTTGGGAATCAGAACCAGCCCAGCGAGCCACCGTAGCCCGTGTAACCTGTCCCCAGGCAGTACTCGCATCCTGCGGCTCCGGACTCCTGACTCATCTGGCAAGCTGCCCATGCCATCGCAATCTGGCTGCGCTGTTTCTCCCGGATGGGCAGGAAAGGCAGGAAGGCAGCTGGTGGCTCAACGAGGACATCTGTGATGACCCGTAGTCTCTTAAAATAACCCAAAACCCAAAACATGAATTAAAGTCTGGCAATGCCTTCAACTTAACTGTTTTATTAGTCACAGTTTAAAGTCCCAAAAGTAAATAAGGAGGCAAAAGGAAAACAAGAACATACCATCTTGGTGAAAGTTCCGAAGCAAACCAAGATAGGTAATTATACGTTCCAAACAGATAACCAGGGAAAGTCCTTGGGAAGAACTCCAACAAAGATAAACCTCCTTCAAAGGAAACACTAACTTTGACTCCAGCAATTCTGATTGCGCAGTTACAAACTTATATACATAGCTCCCAGCTGTAAGCCCTGAGGAGGATCATGGCCCTCTCCTCCTGAGGAGACCACACTTTTCCCTGATCCTCTCCTCCCTGCATGCCCTGGGATGGATAGGAGATGGGCCTGGATCCTCCTCTGATTGCTCAGCCAGCCTTTGCCCTTCCCAAGTCTCCTCCACCACCTCTGGAGCCACACTCCCACTCCCTGTTGGCTGTTCCTCCTCTTCCTTGGAGTCAGTCTCCACCAGGGGCATGACAACATCGGGATGCATGGTAGGACAACTGATGGCTCGGCAAAGGCCATCTCAGGAAAGGAGGGGAGGATGCATCCTGGCTTGTTTGGTGAGCTCCAGGCCAGAGTTTGATAGTATAATACATTACATGAACACCCATCATCCTTTTCCTTTTTAGGGTATGCAACATTACACAAAAGATAGAAATGAATGAAGAAACAGTGAGAAAAAGAAATTAATGGAATGAAGTCAGAAAAAGAAAAGGAAATAACACAAAGTAGGCTGCACTAACACTATACATTTATAGTTCTCCATACCTTTTCTAGCATCCTTCCCTCCACCATATATCTACAGTATTTCATACATTGCCTCTTGTTCTTTAAAGTTCATACCTCACCATCTACATGCAAAAGAGCCTACTGCCTTCACATTTTATCATTAAACCTACAATAAACTTTCTTTTTTATATATATTTGTATTTTTCTTGAATGATCTAATGTTTTGTACCCATGAAGCATGGGTTGAGTGCTGAATGCAATAAGAGTAATATATGTGTGTGTGTGTATTGAATAAAGTATCCATTTTTATTCCCAAAGAGTTAATTAAACATGAAGAGTTAATTAATTAATTGGTAATAAGCATCTGGGAAGGTTTTGAGATCCATGTTCCAGTTCCGATCAGGTCAAAACCTAAATAGTCCTATTTTCCAAAGCAAGCAAGAACATCAGTTTTATATGTCACTCTACTGGATATCTATTCAAAACAAGGGCTTCTCTTGCAAGAAATAATGCAATTAGTGCAAAAAATATTGAAGTGAACAAGGGACATCTGGATTCAAGATCATCCTCAGCCACAGAAACTGAACTGGTAGCAGGGCCAGTCCTTCTCTCATCTTGACTAAATTGGTAGCATTGCTATTGTAGCAAAATAATAATAATAAAAAAATAGGGTGGGGGGTTTGACGAAGCAATTGTAATAAATGTTGAGGTTTGAGAGGGTTTAAATATGGAAATGGGAGTTCAACTCTGAAAAAAGCTTACATTCTGATTTCCACCTTTATTTCAGGTTTTTAACCTAAAAACTATAGCATGGGAAGAATAGCATGAACTTGGAGAGTTATATGCCACTATAGGTTACCCAGACTGCCAGATAGCAAACAGTACAGGAGAGGGGGGAGGACACAATGTGGCAAGAAAATATTTGAATGAGGAATGAGATGCTGATTGGTGTCATTTCTGTGGGCACCTTAGAGTTTCTGTTGCAAAGCACTGTGCTTATCTTGGCAATAATTAATTCATTGATTTACAAATAGGCTGTATAGCCCACTGGGGTGCATTTGAAAAAACAGGAAGCCATTACATTCTAATGGCTTCCCACCCTCCAAGCCCATTAAATGTGCAAATGCTGGGGACAGTGCCACCTGAGTCTGTCAATCAATAATTCCAACTAGGTAACACTGGTACCCCTTGGAAGAAAAGAGCAAAGCCAGAGAATGTGTTGAGAAGAGAGCTTCGATTATGTATGGCAGCTCCTGACAGGGATCCTGAGCTCCTGGATTGTGAGAATATATCTGCAGGGCAGGAAGACCTTGATCAATATCTAAAGGGAGGCCATTGATTTCTGGGATACTTAAGTTGTTTCTCATGCTGCAATTATCAAAGTTCTTGAATAATACCAGAGATTACCTTCAACAGAAAGCCAAATGGTGAGATTCAGACACCTCAATCACAGATAAAGCCTTTTCTCTCTGCTTTATGTATTATGCAGTTTTGGAAACTCTGATAGATTAAACTCCCATAGACTAAAACTATTGTTTTCTTCTGCAGCCTTCCTTTAACCTGATGCCATCCCCCCAAAATTGGGACTGCAATGTTTGGGACTTGGAAAAAAGTTAACTTAGTGGGTCTTGACTGAGGTGCATAACATTTTGCATGCTATTAAAAAAAACAACGGGGACATGGGGAAGTTTTTTTCCTTTTGAAATAATTGGACAAGAGACAATCCTATAAAGCTGATTGGAAGCATATATAGAACTTATGAAAAACAGAGATAGCCAACAACTTAGGTGGGCTGAAAAGGAATTGGGTAAATTTATAAAGTTCAAGTCTTTTAAGTGTGGTTGGCATGAAGATTCAGTGTACCCCAGCATTTAACAGATAACAGATAATCAGAGTTGGAAGCGACTTTGTAGGTCATCTAGTCCAATTCCCTGCCCAAGCAGCAGACCCTACACTATTTCTGACAGATGGCAGTCCAATCTCTTCTTGAAAGTTTCAAGTGATGGTGCTCCCACAACTTCCAAGGGCAAGCTGTTCCATTGGTTGATTGTTCTCACTGTCAGAAAGTTTCTCCTTATTTCCATGTTAAATATCTTCTTGTTCAGTATCTCATTGTTCCTTGTCTGGTCTTTGGGTGCTTTAGAAAATAGCTTGCCCCCCTCCTCTCTGTGGCAGCCCCTTAAATATTGGAACACTGCTATCATGTCTCCCCTGGTCCTTCTCTTCACTAGACTAGCCATGCCCAGTTCCTGTAACCATTCTTCATATGTTTTTTAAAAGCATTTTAAAAGCATACTTTCAAATACTGGTTTCATCAGAACAGAGTCAGGAAAGAGGTATGTCTCTGTGTCCTGCTTGTAAATACCCTATAGACATCTGATAGTGAGAACAAAATATGAGACTAAGATGATCCAGCAGAGCTGTGATTCTGATCTTATGCTGTTGTCCATAATGTTGCTGTCCTAAAAGATGATGCAAACAACACCTTCAGCTAAGTAAACACACCAATCTGATGAAGCACAGAACTAATGATTCCTGGCAGTTATATTTGCATCCAGCTGATGAGAAGCAGCATCTTCCCACTGGGTGTTCTCCTACGAAGTTACTCCAGCCGTGTAACCCATAAATCACACTGTGCTTTAATGTCTTTCTATGTCTTCTGCAGGCACCAGTAAAGGCATACCACTTAGTGCATGGATGCTTGCCTCTCACAAATTGGTAAGAAAGAAAAGTAATGTGCTTCTGCAAAAGATCCTACACTGGGATAACCACAATAACAAATTAAAAAAAATCTAACTTCAAAGAAAAGCAAGCTATACTATATATTTAATAGGAATAACACCTATTTTTAAGTACTTCTGTGTATGCTTTTGTTATCTCTGTATATCCATGTTTAGGCTGTACATTTATACAGTATTTCCTAGGTTCCATTGACTTGAGTCCCACTAAACAAGATTAGACTGTCAGTTAAATAGGCACATTAGACTGTGACCTTATGCTTGTTTTTACTCTTAAGACAAATGAAATGTCTGAGCAATAGAGGTTGAGCTGTGCAATGAATTGGGGATGAATAATCAGTCCTGGTTTTTAAATGCAGCAGCATGAAGTGGTAGGATCTTTGGTTAGTTATTAGGGTGCCACTTGTTATGTATGTAGGTTTGAAGTCATTGGTTTAGTTTGAACTGTTCTTGTAAAATGTTGGAAATGATTGGTTTAAAAAGTGCGGGAAAACCCTACACTCTGATTGGCTGGCAACTGCGGCTGCTGGCTATAAGTAGCAGCCGCAGCCCAGCCAAATTGGGTTCGTTCTGAGCTGTAGTCACTAATAAACAAAGAGCTTGAAGCACTCCATGTCTGTCTCTTCATGCAAACTTAACACTGGTGACGAAGGTGGGATCTCCCTGAAGAAGAAGGCAACGCGGAACAGAAGAAGAGAGAGATGGCTGCGCTGAACACCCCGCAGCCCCGTTCGATCCGATGGCAGAAGACTGGGAGACGATGCAGATCGTTTCCAAATGTATCTGGAAGGAAACGATCTTGCCAACATTTCCGAGAAGTGGAAGAGGGCGGTCTTTCTCACGCACTGCGGTCCGGCAGTTTTCAAGATGGTGAAGGCATTGGCGGGAGCTGCAGACGTGAAGGTAATGGAATGGCCTGACTTAGAAAAGTTGTTAAGAGCCCATTACGCCCCACAAGTATCGTGCCTCATTAAGAGACACGAGTTTTACCATCGGGATCAAGGGGAAAACGAAAACGTAAACGACTTCATGGCAAGTTTAAGAGACATTGGGGTGCATGTGAATTTAACAATTTAGAAGAGGCCATGCATGATCGATTTGTTCTGGGCCTTAAAGACAAGGTGCTTCAGAGCAAGTTATTACTAAGACCTAAGATCACGCTGAAGGAAGCAATAGGAGGCCTCTTCAGCAGAAGCTACCAAGTCCTCAGCAGCAGCCATGAAGAAAATTAACAAGGCCACAAGCCATCCTGATGTGGAAAAGTCCACAACAACTCATTGTGAGCAAATAGATTCTGAGTCAGACTGTAGTGAGGTGGAGGAAGGAATTTATAGACTCAGAATGGAGTGGAAAAAGAAAGACCTGGGAAGAAAGAGGCAAGATTTCTACTGCAGAGGTTGTGGGGAAGCCACCCCGCACTGAATGCAAGTTCCTAGATACCATCTGCCTCCGTTGTGAAAAAGAGGACACCTAGCAAGAGTCTGCAAATCATCCAGAACTCCACCCAACAGGAGGAAGTTTCCTGACAAAGAATTCAAGCCCAACAACCTCAGTGAGAAAATGGGGCAGCACAGAAGCAAAGGGAAGAATGAAACTCATCAGACAGTAACTATTGGTCATTCTTCTTCTATCAATAACAGAAAAGTGCATGTTGAGGTACTAATTGAAGGAAGGCCTTGCCAAATGGAAGTGGACTCAGGCTCATATTTATCTATGGTGTCATGGGACACTATTCACAGACTACTCCCAAACATTCAGAAGAAGCATTTCCAAGCAAGCACTGACTCTTAAAGACTACCAAGGGAACAAGATTCCAGTAGTTGGAACAAGAGAATTCAACGTGAAGTTCAAAGGCCACACCAAACGCTTGCCCCTGACCATCATGGACAAGGATCGCCCAAGCTTGCTGGGACTTGAGTGGTTCAATCCACTAGGCATTGAGGTGACTGGCATCAATCACATGAGCAACACTGAATGGGAGGAGGCCTTGAAGTCTGAGTTTCCAGAGGTCTTCAGCGACGGATTAGGCAAGTACTTGGGGACCCCTATCACTTTCAATCTAGATCCCAAGGTGCCACCAATCCGTTTAAAGCCCAGAAGGGTCCCATTTGCCTTAAAGGAAAAATTGATGCACAATTAGATAAACTAATAGCTCAAGGAGTTTTAGAGCCCACTGACCACTCCAGGTGGGAGACACCCATAGTCACACCAGTCAAGACTGATGGGTCAGTGAGAATCTGTGGAGACTACAAGGGGACATTGAACCATGCACTTCAACAGAGCACATATCCAGTTCCAGTGGTGCATCATTTACTACATTCACTTGGCAGGGGTACAGTCTTTGCCAAATTGGATCTGGCCCAGGCATATCAACAATTAACAGTTGATGATGCCACTGCAGAGGCCCAAACCATTGTGACTCATAGAGGTGCTTTCAAATGTAAAAGGTTACAGTTTGGAGTAAGCGTGGCACCAGGCATCTTCCAAAGCCTTATGGAAAGGATGCTCCAAGGACTGCCAGGGTAGTACCTTACTTTGATGATGTGTTAATCTCTGCTGAAAATGACACTCAGTTACAAGAGAGACTCAGAGAAGTCCTTACCAGATTCAAAAAGTGGGGTTAAAAGTCAAGGAAGAAAAATGCACTCTTAGAACTGACAAGGTTGAGTTCTTGGGCTATATGATTGACAAGCATGGTATCCACCCCACAGATGCCAAGGTTCAGGCAATCAAAGAAGCCCCTAGACCAAAATGTAAAACAGATTTGCAAGCCTTCCTTGGACTCATTAACTTTTATCACATGTTCCTACCTCAGAAGGCAACCATTGCAGAACCATTGCACAGATTACTTGACAAAAAGTCTGTTTGGGTCTGGGGGAGGAAGGAACAATCAGCATTTAACAGTATTAAAAAACTAATCACGTCTGATGCTGTACTGGTACAGTTCTCTGAGAATTTGCCTGTTGTACTGACTTGTGATGCATCCCCTTTTGGAGTGGGGGGGGGGTTGAGCCACAGGCTTCCCAGCGGGAGGAAAGCTCCTATTGCATTTTACTCTCACACCTTGACCAAAGCAGAGAGGAACTACAGCCAACTGGACAAGGAAGCATTGGCAATTGTTGCAGCTGTCAAGAAATTCCATGAGTATTTATATGAGAGAACATTTACCATTGTCACAGATCACAAACCTCTGTTAGGCATTGTGGCAGGAGACAAACCTACGCCCACTATCCTGTCACCAAGAATGCTGAGGTGGACTGAATTTCTTGCAGCTTATTCATACAAACTCATCCACAGGCCTGGCAAAGACATTGGGCATGCAGATGCTTTGAGTCACTGCCCACTTCCTTCTCACACTGAGGACTTTGCTCCTGAGGCACACACCTTTTTCCTAGAAACTGTTGCCAAGTTTCCAGTACACGCTGCTGAAATTGCCAGAGAGACTGCCAAAGACACTTTATTGGCTCCTATTATAGGCTGGATTAAGAAAGGTTGGCCTCTTCAAGATCTACCTCACCTTGCCCAACCTTTTAAAGTCCAGGCAAACTGAATTATCTGTATTAAGAGGATGTATTTTGTGGGGTAACAGGGTGGTTATTCCTGCAAAACTGCAAGGGGAGGTTTTGGAAATGTTACATGAGGGTCATCCAGGTATTGTAAGGATGAAGGGATTGGCCAGGAGTTATGTATGGTGGCCAGGTATTGACAAAATGGTTGAAAACTGGGTTGCATCTTGTCCCAACTGTCAGGTAGTCAGGCCTGCCCCACCTCTTGCCCCCACACAGGAATGGGAATGTCCTAGTGGCCCATGGTCCAGGATTCACATTGATTTTGCTGGCCCTACCAGAGGGCACACCTTCCTTATTATAGTTGATGCATATTCCAAATGGCTAGAGGTTATCCCTATGGCATCCACCACAACTGAAGCTGTCATCAAACAGCTTAAAAGCTTTTTGTAACTCACGGGTTACCTGATGTGCTTGTTTCTGACAATGGCCCTCAATTTACATCCAACCTTTTTGAATCATATCTAGCACAACAGGGTATCAGACATGCCCTGACAGCCCCTGGGCATCTTCGGCTAACGGCCGGGCTGAACGTATGGTACCATTTACCAAGGAAAAACTTCAGCAATTGGGTCCAGGGATATCACTGAGAGAGTTGAAAAACTTCTCAGTGTTCAGCATATCACTCCCAACCCCTCAACTAATTTGTCCCCAGCTGAATTGTTGATGGGTAGGAAACTCAGGTCTCCCCTTGATCGCCTTCATCCCACTTACGCACCCAACGCACCACTAGATTCCACTAGCAAAATTGCACATTCACTGTGGGTGATTCTGTTTATGCTAAGAACCTTATGGGTGAACCATTATGGATTCCTGCTGAGATAACCCAAATCACAGGCCCCAGGTCTTACAGGGTACAACGGAGGATGGTGTCCTCTGGAGCAGGCACATTGATCAGTTAAGATCCAGATTGCCTCAGGAGCATCACTTTTGCTCCTCTCTGGTTCCCATACCTACTGCCTCTTCTAGGGGAAGGGGAGGATTATGAGAGTAATCAGCAAGTAAGAATCAACCCCATGTGTAATGAGCTAACACGACAGGAACCATCCCAAAACCTGTCACAATACTAACAACCATTTCACAAATGGAAGATTGCACATCACTACCTGATTTAGGTGCTGACATTGGGTGGAGATGGATTGGGAGGAGAGACCAGGTTGTGTAACCAAACAGGTTCTACCATTACTACAAGTCGAAGTAAGGAAATGTCAGCAGACACATTTCCTCTCTCACAAGGTGAGAACCTTAAAACATCTGAACCACGTAGGTCTCAATGTACATGTAAGAGCCCCACCTATTTAAAAGAATACATTAGATAGGTTGGGGTTTGAGTATGGACTGAACCTAGTGGGTAGGGGTGTTATGTATGTAGGTTTGAAGTCATTGGTTTAGTTTGAACTGTTCTTGTAAAATGTTGGAAATGATTGGTTTAAAAAGTGCGGGAAAACCCTGCACTCTGATTGGCTGGCAACTGAGGCTGCTGGCTATAAGTAGCAGCCGCAGCCCAGCCAAATTGGGTTCATTCTGAGCTGTAGTCACTAATAAACAAAGAGCTTGAAGCACTCCGTGTCTGTCTCTTCATGCAAACTTAACACTACTAGACTCCTAATGGTGGAGAACATGCTTTTAAAAAAATGTTTCACACATCAGAAATTAACTTACATATAACTTACTTAATATAATTAAGTATAATTAACATAATATGACTTACTTAATATAATTCTAGTCAAACTTCCTTTCCTGCAGGGGAAATAGGTAAACATGATTTCTCACTAGCAATCCTGGTTCATTCTTTTGTGGTTGCAGGAGGAAGTGATCGTGTTAACGAATTCATTGTACAGGTAGTCCTTGCTTACCAACCATACTTGCGACAGGCAGCTCCATTGTTAAGTGATACAATTGTAAAGCGAAAAGTCCCATGACCCAACTTACAATGTCAATTTGTCAGTTTTGATTGCAGTTGTTAAATGAATCATTGGAGGTTGTTAAGTGCAATGTCACGTGATCGGAACTTACAATTTCCTGCTGGCTTTCCCATTGACTTTGCTTCTTGGAGGCTGGCTGTGAAGGTCACAAATGGCAGGAGGCTGCAACTGTCACAAATGCTCACTCTTGCCAAGTTCCTGAATTGCAATTTCAATAATGAGGATGCTATGATGGGCACAATATCAATGCAATTATTAAATTTGCGGATGACATGACAGTGGTGGGGCTCATTAATAAGAACAATGAGTCTGCTTATAGAAAGGAAGTACAAGGGTTGACACTGTGGTGTCAAGAAAATAATCTTACACTTAACATGAAAAAAACTAAAGAACTTATAATTGACTTCAGGAGGAAGAGTGATGTACATTTACAATTGTACATAAATGGTGAAGAGGTGGAGAAGGGTTGGTACTTTTAAATTTCTGGGCACTTATATCTCAGAGGACCTCTCATGACTATGAAAGCTGACATGCTTATGCAGAAGGCACAGAAGAGGCTGTACTTCCTGAGAATGCTCAGGAAGATAAATCTATCTCGTCATCTACTTCTGTCCTACTACCGCAGCTCCATTGAGAGTGTCCTGACATACGGCATTCTTGCATGGTATGGAAGCAGCTCTGTAGTGGACAAAAAAGCTCTACAGAGAATCATTAAGACTTCCCAGAATATTATTGGGGTCCAGCTACCAGCCCTGGACGACATCTTTGCATCTCGCTGTTTGAGGAAGTTGCACAACATTCTCAGAGACTCTCCCCATCCTGCTTACAATCTTTGTGAACTGTTGCCTTCTGGCAGAAGATACAGAACAATTAAAACTTGTACCACACATTTTCTGAACAGTTTTTATCACAGACCTATAATTGCACTTAACTTAAGGACCACCATCAGTGAGCAGTATTACTTGGTCTGTTGTGCGGATGCTTGTGTGTTTTTAGGGGGCGGGGAATTTTGGCAGGTGGGAAGGTGTTTTGGGGATTGTCATGTGTGTGTGCGTGTTGGGTCTGATCTCTGGGTGTTATGTGAATTTCGTTGTATGTATACTGTGTATATATGTACAATGACAATAAAGAATTCAAATTCAAATTCAACTTTAAAACCAATCATAAGTCTCCTTTTTCAGCACCTTCCTAACTTAAAATGGTTGGTAAGTGAGGACTACCTATACATTAAAAGTGTAGAGACAGAAAAGAAATAATAAACTTTGTAAAACAATATACTTAAAATATCCAATTAATAAGCAGCAAAATGGTGAATTGGTATAGCTTATGAAATTGATGTAAACGAATTAATGAAGGTCCATGGCATAAGGATTTCTCTGAAGGCAGGGGAGTGTCTTAAAGTGACTGCTTCCCAGACTTTTTTTGAAGTAGCATTTATTTATTTATTTATTTATTTATTTATTTATTTTCCAACTCACAGTGATTCTAGCCAGCTTACAGGAATAAAACCAGCTAAATAGAAAACCCTATTTTGGGTTTTCTTCACCCCTCTGGTGACAACATTCAAACAAGCCACTTGATGTACCCCATATCAACCTGAGACCCCCAGGCTTACTGGCAAAACCATGTCTTCAGGGCCTTCTAGAAAAACATTATGATGGGGGTCAGTCTTATCTCTGTAAGGATGATGTTCCACAGAGAGGGAGCCACCACGGAAAAGGCCTTTATTTTTGGTCCCATTAGATAGGCCTCCTTGATGGAGGGGACCTGTAACATATCTTGTTTCCCTGATCTAGGGAAACTAGGGTTCCCTGATCTAGGGTTGGGAAAAGATGATCCTTCAGTGGCCAGTGTCTTGTGGGTGACTGTGAGCAGGACCTATTGGTACAGGAAAGGGCATAATTGATGAACAACTTACAGTTGTGCAATGGCCCTCCGGGCAATGACTGCTACCTGTTTCTCGAGTCCCAGGAAGCTGTCAGATTATGGACTGGGTCCATATGGGGCAGTGTAACCACATCCAAAATCAAAGATGGCAATTCTCCAATCCATCCATGTAAATTACTGTCAGCCCTTCAAGGTTGATTAGAAAAGAAATTCAGTGTCATGTAGGTGAGTACTAATTTCATTGTAAACCTATAGTAAACCAAAGCTTATAAGTTTGAATATGTCCCCCCTTCCTTTACATTCATGAGCAGTGGTCCCCAACCTTTGTGGCTTGGTGACCCAGCTGGGGGAGGGGAGAGGGAAACTGGCCTGCATGGGCTGGCCTGCACATGTGCAATTTTCCATTGTCCACATATGTAGTCACCCGCTGGCCCACTTCTTGCGCAAGCTGAACTGCATGTGCATGCTTGCCACACTCCAGCCAGCCACTCATGTGCCCAATTTCAAATAGGCCACAGCCTGGTAATGGGATGCAACCCAGGGGTTGGGCAGGGACCACTGTGCATGAGAACTAGGTAGAGTCTGAAACATGTATTCAGGTTACATTCCTGCCCTGTACAAGAATGTATCTCAAGGCCATTCCATTTTCTTCTACAAGCCTGCATAAAAAAACAAGTGGAGTTCTGACAGCACCATTATTGCCACCTAGTTTACGTTTTGACCACATCCTGCTGACACTCCTAGTTGGATTGTTTCAGTTACTCTAAGACAGGGGTGTCAAACTCGCATTGTCACAGCAGCATCATGCAACATATTGGGACTATTTCCCCCTTCGCTAAACTGGGTGGGGGTGGGGGTGGGGCCAGCACATGATGCATCCAGTTCACGGGCCACATGTTTGACACCGCTGCTTTAAGACAATTGACAAACAAAGAAGAAATGGAGTGGATATATTGAACAGAAGTGTGCTGTGCAGTAACATCATCTTAGAGATCCGACTTATAATTCACTTTATTTTGGAGAATGACTGTGATGTATCAGGAGACAATATCTTGTTATATCTAACCAAATTTACTTGTGGCAGCTTCCAGAATCTCCAGCAGGGGTCCTTTCCACCTCTGCTATCTGAGCTCATGTCCTTAAGTTAGCTTTGTTCCTTCACTTGACCAAATACAATTAGCAAAGAAATTGTATGGGAAAAATTGAAGCAGAATCTTTTGTAGCTGTTAGTATAAAGAACAAAAGGTATTCCACATACAATACTTTGTAGAGGCACCCAGAGATATTTCCAGTGAATACAGTGAGTGCACACACACACACACACACACGCACACACACACACACACAGAGCACTGTGTTAATGAGAAATGGGAGAGAAATTTGTTTACATTTTAATTAGAATTTATCTATTTGCACATTCTGAATCTCAGCATGACTTTTTTTAATGTAGATTGTATTTTGAAAATGCATACAAAATGCATGATGGGAAATATGTTGTTTGCAAAATGTGAATCATGGGGAAATAACCTGCATACCTCTTTTTCTCTTGAGTGCTGTCTGTGTTCATGAATGTTGTGTATGTGGTTGTATTGAAACAGAGCGATAGAAACAAATGTACACAAAATGCATATAATTCTTTTGTGCATAAAACACCATCCCCTGCAGGAGATCTGCATGGCCCCAGCCCTGTTTGCCTTTGTAGGGCTCTGTAGACCCCTGTTTCCCCCAAGGATTTGGGCCAGGAGGTTAAGCTGGCTCTGCTGTTGATGTGAGTTTATAATTGGGATGTATTATTTAACCTTCAGTGTCCTGGGCTATTGTTAGTAGTTGTTAGCTGCCTAACAGTATGCTGCCTAATCTTAGTATGCTGCCTAAAGTTATTGTTGTTGTGGGATGGTTAGTCATATACATTATTTAAATAAATAAATAGTAGTCAAACAAAATGAACAATTTTAGAGAAGTAAGAAATTAGGCGGAATAAAGCTTGATAGATTCACCCATCCCTAATTTTAACTACTGTAGAGCCAAGAAAAATAAATGGTGCAGGTAAAGAACTGTGTGTGTGGCTTTACTGCTCTTGCAACTTTAGTGTTTATATTTTGATTAGGTTTTCTATGATGTCTATATGAATAAAATATATACATAACTGTACCTTTTTGTTATACACAATAATAATCATGTTCTTTTCTCAAATGTGAATCTTTTTCTGGAATGGAACAGGGAAATAAAACAATAAATGTAACAAAAGTAACTACAGATAGTTCTCAATTTATGTTCATAATGGAGACTAGCCATTATGGTTGTAGGACCTGATAGTTGTAAAGCAGGTAACCACGTCAGAGGTGGTATTCAGCAGGTTCTGACCAGTTCTGGAGAACCAGTAGTGGAAATTTTGAATAGTTCGGAGAAGCAACAAATACCACCTCTGACTCCAGATTTTACAGTATCCTTCCCCTGCCACACCCACCAAGCCACACCCACAGAACCAGTAGTAAAAATTTTGAATTCTACCACTGAACCATGTGACTAGGACCATTTTATTTGCTTTTTTGTGGCAGTTGTTAAGTGAATGCTATAGTCATAATGTGGCCATCACAGTTATTAAGTGAACACACAGTCATTAAGTGAACCCACTATCAGGTGTTTTCCCCAAAACAGGAAAACACAGGTTTTCAATAAAAATGTTATAAATCATGGTTACATCCCCATGGGAAGCTGCAAACAGTGGGAAATGTGATCATGTGACTACAGGGGAGCCATCAGAACTTTGGAACCAGGTCATAAGAACCCTGGTGGGGGGGGTCCATTTTAATTTTGAATGGTCTTAAATTGAGGACTACCTGTACTCAGAGCCACATATATTAATATTCATCATAAGATATATAAAGTTTATCTTCCCTTTCAAAATGAAAAGGATAGGACAAGAATTCAGGCTATAACTCTAAATACCTTAAAATTATATGCCAATCACAATTAAATGACCTCTCCATTTTTTTTCAGTTGTTTGAATTTTATGATATTCCTCGCAGCTCAGAATATCACTGTGCAAAACATGGAGGAAAGTACATTTATTTCTTTAAAATGTTTACTTTATTTGAATTTATTAGCCAATGGATTCTAAACACAACTGTACATTTCAAGAGATGTGAAAGTTTGGGTATTTAGCAATATTGCACATTGATTTAGAAGCAGAATGACATGGTTGTATAACGAAGCATATAGATGTGTGAACAAACATATGTGAAAGTGAGAGTGCACATCCTTCCCTGGGTGAAGCCTACCTTTGTGGCCCCGTGATTAGATTTTTAGGCATTCAGACTTTTTGCTCATCCAGATAATTGTGTGGCTTTTCTTTTGGGTTACATGACTCTGCAGGGTTGTGAATATAAAATGTGGCACTCTGAAACAGAGATGAAATCAGGGGTGGGATTCTACCGGTTTGGCCCAGTTCTATAGAACTGGTAGCTCCAAGAGCAGCTGACACCAAACTGGTTCTCTCCAAAGATCTTCTTTTCTTCGGATGGGCCCACCCCCACCCGGCTCTAGGCTGTCCTTTTTTCTTACCTCAATTGCTTTGCGTGGCACAGCTGAGTGCCACGCCTCAGCAGCAGCTGGTGATTGCTTGCAGGAGAAGTTGTTTTCTAAGTACTGCGCATACGTGCGCTCACTGAACCAGTTGTTATGCCAATAGCATCCTATCCCTGGATGAAATTCACAGTTTACCCAGACTCACTCTCAGGCCTAAACTCATGGGATCTGGGTTTCTAGCTTGTTGCCTTAACTGCTACTCCAAACTGTCTCTCAAAGTTATTTTAAATAGTTGTATTATTATTTCAATCATACTTTGTCAATCATTCCAAGACACTTTGTCAAAACAAGATTAAATGGAACTCCCTAGATAAAATAAAGGGTTACTGTATATTAAAATATATTTAAAATCATTGGAATATACATACTGTCGTTGGTGCTGAAAATCAATATTGACAACAGATGGATATTTGTAAAAATGAAATTCCACATGTGGAATGCCATGACTGAGAATGTCCCTTCTGGCTACTACCGCTTGTTAACTTTCTATTTTACCACCTAAAGTTACCTCAGTCCCTATTTAACTTGCAAAGTGAACAATTGTTTTCCATATCCTGAATTGTTAACTGTGTTGGGCTATAAAAACAAAGTTTCTTTATGTTGAAATCTGCTGAGAAATTGCCTGGAAACCATTCTCTCAATTAATGCAATATTCTGAGTGTGAGTTTGATTTTTGCTGACATGGTAATTAAAAAAAGTACAAAACAGTAATTAGATAAAGCTGGAATGTGGAATAGCTAAGTTGCATTCCCATTTTAAGCACAAAAATAATAAAAATTAAACAATAATTGCTTTGTTGTAGGATCCAATCTGTGTTGGTTACTGGGACTAGAGGTTTTGTCTTCCAAGGTTTCAGACTCGTATTGGAGCCCATCTTCAGGGAACTTCTCTCTAGAACAGGAACTTCTCTGTTCTCTGTGAGGTATTTATAGTGCCTGTTGTAAGTGGCTTTTTGGATGTTGACCGGAGTGTGTTGATGGCTGGCTTTTAAGTTATTAGCTGTGGTTTGCTTGTGCTGCCCAGCTGCCTTCTAAGTACTTGATAGGCTGCTGGTGGTAAATCAGCACTCCTGTTGATCAACCAGGGGCCTGTTTCCCAGGCTTCAATCACTTCCCTGCCTGTTTTTGTGTTTGCTCATCCAACAATCTAGTTGCTGCAAAGATGAAAGTGTGTCCTTGTTCATTGCAGTATGAGGCTACCAATGAGTTTGGGTCCTACATAGTAAAAGGGGAAACCCATGCAGGGGTTTGGTAGATTACATTGGAAGTGTCTCCCACCTCCAAGCAATCTTTGCAATGCATAATTTGTTGTCTTATGGTAGTCTCTGGGTGGTGTGCAATGCCCATTTGCAGTTCTCGCATAATTGCTTTTTGTTTTATGGACATATCCTGAAGATCCCAAAATTTCCTGGGTTGATTGGATTGGGGTGGAGGAGATGGGGCATGTAGGACACATTGAGGGTATAGCTTGAGCTTTGTTTTCTGGGTAACATTAAAATCTAAACATTCAATTCCAACCATTTTAATGTCACACATATGTTTCTGTACATATTATGCCCAAAGGGAATAATACATATGCATTGATGTACGCAAGTACTGGCTTTGATACTTGCTTAATACTTTTTTCTCTTAATTCTTTTTTCTCTTAAGCCCCATTTTATTTATTTGTTTGTTTGAATCTTGGTATTTATTTTGTCATCTTAAATATGCTTCCATATTTTGCTGAGATAAGAATTTTTATCTCAGTTAGTTTAACCTAAAACTCTTATTTCCACAGCAAAGGTGCAGTGCCAAAATGAAGTCATTTAATTCATTGTTGTAGTCTTTTCCTTTTTAAAGATTGCATGGGCTGATAAGAAAAATTGGTTTTGCAATCTGTGCTTGACAATATAAGCTTGTCTTCACATTGTTCTTTGACTGAAACTTAATCCAGGAATTATGCAGCAGCTTTTGGTTTCAACATACTGAAATCTAATAGGTAACGTGTTTTGTAGCTCAATGCAGCTTTTCCTAGACAGGCATGGTTAATTATTTTGTTAGTTGTCTCTTACTCCAGTTTCACAGTATGACAGATACAGTTATGCACTTTCTATACATTGTTCAGTTATTCTCCTCCAAGTGAATGAGGTTACTACATTAGGGCAAGAGAAGGAAACAATAATTTTTAGATTACAATAAGGAAGCACTTTGAATACAATTGATGGGATTGCATAAATATTGAATAGCAGAAATTTTCAGGATTAAAGTGATGATATGAGCCAGGCAAGACAAAGAGTGATCCTAAATTGCTAATTGCTTTGTAATCTCCCTTCCCTTGCAAGACTCCAATTTAGGTATTCTAATGGGCACTTTGGACTGCTTCTCCTTACACAGACTATGGAGTGAGGCTTTCAACTGAGTCCCAGAGTGTCTCTGCCAGAAATATGAAAACTAGAAGTAAGAATCCCAGCACTTAGGCCACGCAGTAGGCCCATCTTGGTAAGCTAGAAAAATGTAGAATAGACAACATCATCACCAGATAGATTTGCCCTGGCTGTACTCAACGAATAGTCCTTAATCATACTACATCCACATGGAGAGAAATAAGTAGTGGGATACCAGAAGGCTCCATCTCAGGCCTAGTGCTCTTCAATATCTTCATAAATGACTTTGATGAGGGAATAGAAGGGGAACTCATCAAATTTTCAGATGACACTAAACTGACAGGAATAGCCAACACCCCAGAAGACAAGCTCAGGATCCAAAAAGATCTTGACAAACTTGAACAATGGGTCCTATCCAACAAAATGAATTTTAATGTGGAGAAAAAGCAATGTTGTACATTTAGGCAGGAAAAAAAAATCAAAGGTACAAGTACAGATTAGGTGAGATCTGGCTAAAAAAGAGTAACTGTGAGAGGGACCTTGGAGTCCTAGTGGATGATCACACCACTTGAATATGAGCCAACAGTGTGCAGCAGCAGCCAAAAAAACTAATACAATTAGTTGTATAATTATAAACAGAGGCATAGCTCAAGATCATGTGAAGTACTAATACTACTTTATAAAACCCTAGTAAGACCACACCTGGAATACTGCAACCAATTTTGGTCACCATCATACAAAAGAGATATTATGATCTTGGAAAAAGTTCAGAGAAGAGCAACAAAGATGATCAAAGGCCAGGAGACCATATGAAAAACGGCTGCAAGATTTGGGTTTGGCTAGTCTAAAAAAACATAAGAATTAGAGGCAACATGATAGCAGTATTCCAGTATTTGAGCGGCTGCCACAAAGAAGTGGGGGTCAAATTATTCTACAAAGCACCAGAAGGCAAGACAAGAAACAATGGTTGGAAACTAGCCAAAGAGAGAAGCAACCTGGAATTAAGGAGAAACTTCCTAACAGTGAGCACAATTAATCAGTGGAATAGCTTGCCTTCAGAAAACGTGGGCGCTCCATCACTGGAGGTTTTTAAGAAGAAACGAGACAGCCACTTATCTGAAATAGTATAGGTTCTCCTGCTGGAGCAGGGGGCTGGACTAGAAGACCTCCAAGGTCCCTTCCAGCTCTATTCTATTTTATTCATAAAAGCTAGATTAGGACACTCAGAAGACATAAATCCTCCCCAAAATCATTTTATGATGATTTTGTTTTGTTTTGTTTTCCTAGAAGTGGGGGAGAAATTTTGCCCAAGTTTTTAAAGCTATTTTAAGCATATTTTTCACATTTTCCTACTCAAACTGCTTGAAAGACACACCACCCATTTGGCGCAATAATGGTGAGGAGTAAAATCTCAACTCCAAAATTGTTGGAATGCAAAACAATTTTATTGAAGCATTTGCAAAGGCTGGTGAATCTCGATGCACACAGGTAAGAGGCTGAACCCGGTTATAGATTTCAGCATATTTTATGCATTTCTATCACCAGCCGCTTGTTCATCCTTCCCAGGCCCAGTTGACAGGCCAAAGTTAGTCACATGCTAACAGACAGCCTATAATCTGCCATTCCACCTAAAAGTTTTAAAGTTAGTTAAGCCCTTGTTGCTAAGCACCCAGTCCCTTACCTTCTCACCTCTTTGGTATTCCCCTATTTTGTTTTTCTGTACAACAACATAGTACCTGGTACATATCTCAAGCCAGAAACTGTGTATGTCATTCTTTGACAGGAATCATACATCGGGCAAACATGGCTGTGCTTCATATATGTAATAGTGTGGCTATACTTTAAAATACTAACTCTAGGTAATTTAAATAAAGAATATACCTTATATAAATTGTATGATATATCATTATAATATGTCATGCATAAGCTATATGCTAGACTATATTAGGGAAAATTACAACTTATTATATTGTACCTCACAATGACCAGAGGGGTTATGAGGGGCCACAAATAATAGGCCCAGGGCTATCTATGTTATCATAGTCACAGGTTGCCCATCCCTGGCAAAGAAGCTAAAGCACTGGTATGGCAAGTGATTTGCCAAACTTATGAAAAAAGAATATATCAGAATTATTTTTACTGTTCTGGTATCATTTAAAGTTAATCTTCATAAATTATAGTGAATCATATAAAAGCTGTGAGCCTCTTGAGGGTGCATGAGTGTATATGGATGTATAAAAGGCAGAATTTTAAAAGGCAACACTTTGTAGGCAGCTAGCACAATGTCCATGCAACAACTGCTTCTGTTGTACTGTATTCCAACAATGCAAAAAAATCTACCACTGTATATCAGATATGGATACTTGGTATAATGTATTGTAAAATGGGGATCTGAATATACCTGCTCAGAGAAGTAGGAAAGTTTTATCTTAGCATTTGACAGGACAGTACAGATGTCTGGCTTTCCTAATTGCGCTTCTCGATCATAATAAACATTATCAGTGTTATGTATGCAGGTTTGAATGTCATTGGTTAAGTTTGAACTATTCTTGTAAAATGTCAGAAATGATTGGTTTAAAAAGTGTGGGAATACCCTGCACTCTGATTGGCTGGCAACTGCGGCTGCTGGCTATAAGTAGCAGCCACAGACCACCCAAATTGGGTCTGTTATGAGCTGTAGTCACTAATAAACTCTTCACTGAAGCACTCCGTGTCTGACTTTTCATGCAAATCTAACACTGGCGATGAAGGTGGGATCCTTCCCGAAGAGAAGACAATGTGGAGAAGAAGCCGAGAGAGATGGCTGTGCTGAACACCCCTCCAGCCCCGTTCGATCCGACGGCAGAAGACTGGGACTCGTATGCAGATTGTTTCCAAATGTATTTGGAGGGAAACGATCTCGTCGACATTTCCAACAAGCGGAAGAGGGCAGTCTTTCTTACCCACTTTGGTCCGGCCGTTTTCAAGATGGCGAAGGCATTGGCGGGAGCTGCAGACATGAAGGTAATGGACTGGCCCGATTTAGAAAAATTATTAAGAGCCCATTACGCGCCACAAGTATCGTGCCTCATTAAGAGACACAAATTCTACTGTCGGGATCAAGGGGAAAACGAAAACATTAATGACTTTGTGGCAAGTTTAAGGGACATTGGGGGTGCATGTGAATTTATCAACTTAGAAGAGGCCATGCGCGATCGATTTGTTCTAGGCCTAAAAGACAAGGTTTTGCAGAGCAAATTATTAATGAAACCTAAGATCACGTTTAAGGAGGCCATAGAAGAAGCTTCTTCAGCGGAAGCTACCAAGTCCTCAGCAGCAGCCATGAAGAAAATTAACAAGGCCACAAGCCATCCTGATATGGAAAAATCGACAACAACCCATTGCGAGCAAATAGATTCTGATTCAGACTGTAGTGAGGTGGAGAAAAGAATTTATAGACTCAGAATGGAGAAGAAAAGAAAAGACCTTGGAAGAAAGAGGCAAGACTTTTATTGCAGAGGTTGGGGGGGGGCACCCCCGCACTGAATGCAAGTTTCTTGATACCATCTGCCTCCGTTGTGAAAAAAGAGGTCACCTAGCAAGAGTCTGCAAATCATCCAGAACTCCACCAAGCAGAAAGAAGTTTCCTGACAAAGATGTCAAGCCTAACAACTTCAGTGAGAAAATGGGGCGCAACACAGAAGCAAATGGGAAGAATGAAACTCATCAAACAGTCACCATTGGTCATTCTTCACCCTTAAGAAGCAGAAAAGTACATGTGAAGGTACTAACTGAAGGAAGGCCTTGCCAAATGGAAGTGGACTCAGGCTCCTATTTATCTATGGTGTCATGGGACACTATTCACAGGCTACTTCCCAACATTCAGAAGAAGCATTTCCAGAAGCAAGCACTGACTCTTAAAGACTACCAAGGGAACAAGATTCCAGTAGTTGGAACAAGAGAATTCATTGTGAACTTCAAAGGCCACACCAAACGTTTGCCCCTGACCATCGTGGACAAGGACCGCCCAAGTTTGCTGGGACTTGAGTGGTTCAAGCCACTAGGCATCGAGGTGACTGGCATCAATCACATGAGCAACACTGAACGGGAGGAGGCCCTGAAGTCTGAGTTTCCAGAGGTCTTCAGCGACGGATTGGGCAAGTATATGGGGACCCCTATCACTTTCAACCTAGATCCCAAGGTACCCCCAATTCGTTTAAAGCCCAGAAGGGTCCCATTTGCCTTAAAGGAAAAAATTGATGCACAATTAGATAAACTAATAGCTCAAGGAGTTTTAGAGCCCACTGACCACTCCAGATGGGAGACACCCATAGTCACACCAGTCAAGACTGATGGGTCAGTGAGAATCTGTGGGGACTATAAGGGGACATTGAACCATGTGCTTCAACAGAGCGCATATCCAGTTCCAGTGGTGCATCATTTATTACATTCACTTGGCAGGGGTATAGTCTTTGCCAAATTGGATCTGGCCCAGGCATATCAACAACTAACAGTTGATGATGCCACTGCAGAGGCCCAAGCCATTGTGACTCATAGAGGTGCCTTCAAATGTAAAAGGTTACAGTTTGGAGTAAGCGTGGCACCAGGCATCTTCCAAAGCCTTATAGAAAGGATGCTCCAAGGACTGCCAGGGGTAGTGCCTTACTTTGATGATGTGTTAATCTCTGCTGAAAATGACGCTCAATTACAAGAGAGACTCAGAGAAGTCCTTACCAGATTCAAGAAAGCGGGGTTAAAAGTCAAGGAAGAAAAATGCACTCTTAGAACTGACAAGGTTGAGTTCTTGGGCTATATGATTGACAAGCATGGCATCCACCCTACAGATGCCAAGGTTCAAGCAATCAAAGAAGCCCCTAGACCAAAATGTAAAACAGATTTGCAAGCCTTCCTTGCACTTATTAACTTTTACCACATGTTCCTACCTCAGAAGGCAACCACTGCAGAACCATTACGCAGATTGCTTGACAAAAAGTCTGTTTGGGTCTGGGGCAGGAAAGAACAGTCAGCATTTAACAGTATTATTTATTTATTTATTTATTTTAATTACATTTATATGCCGCCCTTCTCCGAAGACTCAGGGCGGCTCAATTTTTGGGATACAACCCAGTGTGCTCAGCAATAGCCTTCATTCCATTGTATATGCCTGCTTATTACTAAGCGGCATTTTTACAAAGTCAGCTTATTGCCCCCAACAATCTTGGGTCCTCAATTTACCTACCCCGAGAGGATGGAAGGCTGAGTCAACCTTGGGCCTGGTGGGATTCGAGCCTACAATAATTTTAGACAGCTGGATCTTAAGTACAGGCATTTAACAGCCTGAGCCACCAAGGCCCTATTAAAAGACTAATCATGTCTGATGCTGTACTCATACAGTTCTCTGCGAATTTACCTGTTGTACTGACTTGTGATGCACCCCCCTTTGGAGTGTGGGGTTTTTTTGAGCCACAGGCTTCCCAGTGGGAGGGAAGCCCCTATTGCATTTTACTCTCGCACCTTGACCAAAGCAGAGAGGAATTACAGCCAATTGGACAAGGAAGCATTCGCAATTGTTGCAGCTATCAAGAAATTTCATGAGTATTTATATGGGAGAACATTTACCATTGTCACAGATCACAAACCTCTGTTAGGCATTGTGGCAGGAGACAAACCTACACCCATTATCCTGTCACCAAGAATGCTGAGGTGGACTGAATTTCTTGCTGCTTATTCATACAAACTTATCCACAAGCCTGGCAAGGACATTGGACATGCTGATGCCTTGAGTCGTTGCCCACTTCCTTGTCACAAGGAGGACTTTGAACCTGAGGCACACACCTTTTTCCTAGAAACTGTTGCCAAGCTTCCAGTACATGCTGCTGAAATTGCCAGAGAGACTGCCAAAGACACTTTATTGGCTCCTATTATAGACTGGATTAAGAAAGGTTGGCCTCTTCAAGATCTACCTCACCTTGCCCAACCTTTTTAAATCCAGGCAAACTGAATTATCTGTATTAAGAGGATGTATTTTGTGGGGTAACAGGGTGGTTATTCCTGCAAAACTGCAAGGGGAGGTTTTGGAAATGCTACATGAGGGTCATCCTGGTATTGTAAGGATGAAGGGATTGGCCAGGAGTTATGTATGGTGGCCAGGTATTGACAAAATGGTTGAAAACTGGGTGGCATCTTGTCCCAACTGTCAGGTAGTCAGGCCTGCCCCACCTCTCACCCCCAAACAGGAATGGGAATGTCCTAGGGGCCCATGGTCTAGGATTCACATTGATTTCACTGGCCCTACCAGAGGGCACACCTTCCTTATTATAGTAGATGCATTTTCCAAATGGCTAGAAGTAGTCCCTATGGCATCCACCACAACTGATTCTGTCATCAAGCAGCTTAAAAAGCTTTTTGTAACCCACGGGTTACCTGATGTTCTTGTCTCTGACAATGGCCCTCAATTTACATCCAACATCTTTGAATCCTATCTAGCACAACAGGGTATCAGACATGCCCTGACAGCCCCTGGGCACCCTTCGGCTAACGGCCGGGTTGAACGAATGGTACGTTTTACCAAGGAAAAAGCTTCAGCAATTGGGTCCTGGGGACATCACTGAGAAAGTTGAAAAACTTCTTAGTGTTCAGCACATCACTCCTAACTCATCAACTAACTTATCCCCAGCAGAGTTGTTGATGGGTAGGAAACTTAGGTCTCCCCTTGACCGCCTTCATCCCACTTACGCACCCAACGCACCACTAGATTCCACTAGCAAAGTTCGCACGTTCAGTGTGGGTGATTCTGTTTATACTAAGAACCTCATGGGTGAACCTTCATGGATTCCTGCTGAGATAACTCAAATCACAGGCCCTCATTCTTACAGGGTACAAACAGAGGATAGAGTCCTCTGGAGCAGGCACATTGATCAACTTAGATCCAGGTTACCTCAGGAACATCACAATTGTTCCTCTCTAGTTCCCATACCTATGCCTTTTCTAGGGGGAGGGGAGGAACATGAGGATAATCAGCAAACAAGAATCAACCCCATGTGTAATGAGCCATTAAGACAGGAACCATCCCAAAACCTGTCACAATGCCAAAATCCATCCTTACAAGTGGAAGATTGCACATCACTACCTGACTTGGGTGCTGACATTGGGTTGGAGATGGGTTGGGAGGAGAGACCAGATTCTAACAATCAAACAGGGTCTTCTTTCACAAGAAGTCCCAGTGGGGAAATGTCAACAGACACATTTCCTCTCTCACTGGGTGAGAACGTTAAAACTTCTGAACCACGAAGGTCTCAATGTATACATAAGAGCCCCACCTACTTAAAAGAATACATTAGATAGGTTGGGGTTTGAGTATGGAGTGAACCTAGTGGGGAGGGGTGTTATGTATGCAGGTTTGAATGTCATTGGTTAAGTTTGAACTGTTCTTGTAAAATGTCAGAAATGATTGGTTTAAAAAGTGCGGGAAAACCCTTCACTCTGATTGGCTGGCAACTGTGGCTGCTGGCTATAAGTAGCAGCCACAGACCAGCCAAATTGTGTCTGTTATGAGCTGTAGTCACTAATAAACTCCTCACTGAAGCACTCCGCGTCTGACTCTTCATGCAAATCTAACAATCAGTATTCATTTCAAGGTATGGGAATTATGAATAGAAATATCCTGCACCTGCTTCTGAGATATACAGTTGTTGGCACAGCTGTTAAGTCTATGGGATTCCAAAGAAGCAGATAACTTAATTGCACATACATTTTGAGACTGAAATATGTGTCTCCATGTATATTAGTGCAGGGGTTGCCAACCTTTTGGACCTCAGGGACCACCAAACTCATAATTTTAAATCCTGCAGACCACTAATATGAATTTTGACTGACAGTGGCTTCCTGTCGTTGGTGGGAAAGTTGGTCCCATATTCCAGAGCTGCAGTAGTCACAAGACTGGCCCTTTGGTCATCCTGGAGCTCTGCAGATAAAGCAGAAGCAGCAGAAACCTTGAGAAAACCCCCCAAAAAGACTTCAGAAAAATTCCCCACTCCATTTTCCTACTGATAGATCATTCTTTATTTGGGATTGCAGGATACCATCTCCAGCTCCGTTCTCAGAGGAGAGAGAGGGAGGGAGGGAGGGAAGGAGGGAGAGACAGTGAGAGAGAGAGAGGGAGGGAGAGAGAGAGGGAGAGAGACTGACTGACTTTTGGCTTCATGCAGGGAGAGCAGCAGAAGCAGCAGAAGTCTTTCTTTCTCTGCTCCAAACTCTGCCAGAAATGAGTCTTTGTGAGACTTGTTGCACAAGCGCAGCCTCTTGGAGCAGGATGCCTTGCAGAATCCCAAAGATCCATTTCTGGCGGAGTTCGGGGGAAAGAAAGAAAGACTTTTGCTGCTTTCCTTGCGTGCAGCCAAAAGCAGAAGAAGAAAGAAGCGGAAAGAAGCAGCCCGGTGGCCAGGCCAGGTGCATATGGTGCATGGGGCAAGTTCCCTCCCTCCACCCTTTCCCCCCTCCCCTCACTACCTCGTGTTGTTCACAATGCAAGTGACACAAGGCTTGTGTTCCCGTGGGCCATGTGGGCGGCACAGCCTTGTGTTCCCACACAGCCTGGATTAGTTGCTTTGGGGGGTGCTTTGGGGGTGTCATTTCTCTGCAGACCACCAAAATTTTCTCATGGACCACCAGTGGTTCCTTGCCCACTCGTTGGCGACCACTGTACTAGTGTATACATATTCTTGGTGCAGCCTATCTGCAAAGGCACTTGCTTGTGTTTGCTACAGAAGATGTGGGACTGACAGCATCTATCTCATTCCTTGCAGTACTTGTTTTTCAAGGCAGTCTGTTGGATTGTTTATATAATTTATTATAAAGCAATCATTACATGTGTTGCTAATCTAAATTGTTCTCTTTTAATAATAAGGTGCAGTGTGTGAGAGCTGCTGGGCTTCTTTTTTTTTCAGACAAAGCTTGATCAGCTTATTACCTCAGGATGATTTCCCACATGGAATATCTAATAATTAGCCACAGTGGTGGAACTGATGGGAATACAGCCCCATTTACATGGAAAAGTCATGCTGTTTTGAAAAGCTAATTTGAGAATCGCAATTCATGTGGAATGAAAGTCAGTCAGTCAGCCTGGATCTCAGAGGTCAGCACATCCTTCACTGACAGTGGGGTCCTGTGAGGAGTTCCAAATAAGTAAATCCCACTACTTGTAGCTTTCCCTCCTAGTCTGAGTATTTCCAATTGGAACCTGAATCATTTTAATCCCACTGTAAAGTAACATTGGTAATTTCAGTGTGAGTGTAAAAAATGATTAAGTTTTCTGATATTCCTGAGTACTATGGAAGAAGTAATGTTGCCCCAATCAACATAGATTTTAAAAGAATTTTAATATGAATAGAGCAAAGGCTGATTACAAAACCAATGTAGAAAAACACTGATTTCCTCCCATTTCTTTTGCTTTTGCTAGACTCGGATCATTTGAATTCCACACATGAATATTTAATTATAACCAAAGTTCCAAAAATCTGACTCCTGTACAGTTCAACAGATCTTTTTGGTTGTTTTATTTCATTTGCACTTCCTTCTCATCTGCTGTGCTAATCCTAATGCAGTTTGATAAAACACTACTAAAAAGGAATCAGGTGATGGCAGTATACATGGCTGCGTCAAAAAACTTTTTCTACAGCAGCACAGCAGCCTTTTCCTCTTAAGCTGAACATATCTATTATTCTATGTTTGTGAATCTAGCAAGTGTGCATATGTAGAGATCTATAATATAATCCTAAAAACATAACATTATGTTCGTTTTTCTGCAGCACTTTATTACTATGTTTTTGTATTAGTAATTTGGAGTTTAGTAATTTAGATTTTAGTAATTTAGATTTTAGCACGGTGGTGTCACGTGACGTATCATGAGTTTCCCCCCCTTTGCTAAACTGGGTATGGGCGTGGCCAGTGCATGACACATCCGGCCTACAGGCCGGGGGGGGTTGATAGCCCTGGTATAGGGTATGAAAGAGCCTTCCACTGGACACACTAAAATTATTATGTTCCAATAAATGCATCTGGATTCACATCAGAGGTAGTATTCAGCAGGTTCTGACCAGTTCTGGAGAACCGGTAGCGGAAATTTGGAGAACTGGCAAATACCACCTCTGACTGGAGATTTTACAATATCCTTCCCCTATCACACCCACCAAGCCACACCCACAGAACCAGTAGTAAACAAATTTTAATCCCACCACTTATTCACATGTGCATCTACTGTGCATCTACTGTGTATGTGGAGAAAAAAAACCTTGCACAAGCATTCCTTATGTTTATACTGGGAGGAAGAAACTATTTCCATTTTTTTGTTTCTTCTTGAGAATGAAGCAATGAAGATTAATGGTGATATGACATCAAGTAGTTTTCAACTCCTAGAGACCACATAGTTTTTTTCCATGACGATCTATCCCTAACCTGTTTTTTTTGGGTCTCCCAATGTATACCTATCACCATTGTAACTGAATCCATCCATGCATCCTGCTGTGAGTTGTCCTTTTATTTTAATTTCTACCAAGCAATATTGCTGAGCAATAACAATTCCTTGAGGTATAGGGCAAACTTTAGGGGTCACCTAGCTTTCCTGTGGAAGCAGTTGCCTTTTTCTTAATCTATTCATTACATTTATACTCCACATTTGATTTAGTAGCTCAGAGGAGTATTCATAATGTTATGTAAGCAGGTTTGAATGTCATTGGTTTAATTTGAACTGTTCTTGTAAAATGTCAAATATGATTGGTTTAAAAAGTGCGGGAAAACCCTGCACTCTGATTGGCTGGCAACTGCGGCTGCTGGCTATAAGTAGCAGCCACAGCCCAGCCAAATCGGGTCTGTTATGAGCTGTAGTCACTAATAAACTCTTCATTGAAGCACTCCACGTCTGACTCTTCATGCAAACTTAACACTGGTGACGAAGGTGGGATTCTTCCCGAAGAGAAGACGATGCGGAAAACAAGCTGAGAGAGATGGCTGCGCTGAACACGCCCCCAGCCCTGTTCGATCCGACGGCAGAAGACTGGGACTCGTATGCAGATCGTTTCCAAATGTATTTGGAGGGAAACGATCTCGCCGACATTTCCGACAAGCGGAAGAGGGTGGTCTTTCTTACGCACTGTGGTCTGGCAGTCTTCAAGATGGCAAAGGCATTGGCGGGAGCTGCAGACGTGAAGGTAATGGAATGGCCTGATTTAGAAAAGATTTTAAGAGCCCATTACGCCCCACAAGTATCGTGCCTCATTAAGAGACACGAATTCTACTGTCGGGATCAAGGGGAAAGCGAAAACATTAACGACTTCGTGGCAAGTTTAAGAGACATTGGGGGTGCATGTGAATTTATCAACTTAGAAGAGGCCATGCGCGATCGATTTGTTCTAGGCCTAAAAGACAAGGTTTTGCAGAGCAAATTATTAATGAAACCTAAGATCACGTTTAAGGAGGCCATAGAAGAAGCTTCTTCAGCGGAAGCTACCAAGTCCTCAGCAGCAGCCATGAAGAAAATTAACAAGGCCTCAAGCCATCCTGATGTGGAAAAATCGACAACAACCCATTGCGAGCAAATAGATTCTGATTCAGACTGTAGTGAGGTGGAGGAAGGAATTTATAGACACAAAATGGAGAAGAAAAGGAAAGACCTTGGAAAAAGAGGCAAGACTTTTATTGCAGAGGTTGTGGGGGCACCCCGCACTGAATGCAAGTTTTTTGATACCATCTGCCTCCGTTGTGAAAAAAGAGGTCACCTAGCAAGAGTCTGCAAATCATCCAGAACTCCACCAAGCAGAAAGAAGTTTCCTGACAAAGAATCCAAGCATAACAACTTCAGTGAGAAAATGGGGCACAACACAGAAGCAAATGGGAAAAATGAAACTCATCAAACAGTCACTATTGGTCATTCTTCACCCTTAAGAAGCAGAAAAGTACATGTGAAGGTACTTATTGAAGGAAGGCCTTGCCAAATGGAATTGGACTCAGGCTCCTATTTATCTATGGTGTCATGGGACACTATTCACAGGCTACTTCCCAACATTCAGAAGAAGCATTTCCAGAAGCAAGCACTGACTCTTAAAGACTATGTATGTTATGTATGCAGGTTTGAATGTCATTGGTTTAGTTTGAACTGTTCTTGTAAAATGTCAAATATGATTGGTTTAAAAGTGCGGAAAACCCTGCACTCTGATTGGCTGGCAACTGCAGCTGCTGGCTATAAGTAGCAGCTGCAGCACAGCCAAATCGGGTCTGTTATGAGCTGTAGTCACTAATAAACTCTTCACTGAAGCACTCCGCGTCTGACTCTTCATGCAAACTTAACACATAACATTCTTGCTTCCTATTTTTCTGTGCAACAATCTGTGTGAAAAAACTGTGTTGACAACTGTCTCAAAGTTACCCGGTGTCCGGTTGAAGGTAATGTAGATTAAAATTTAGGCTTTCCTGTTCCTAAAGTAATGTTTTAACCTGGCTCTCAATGTATTGTTGTCAGAAAGTAGAACTTTCTGGAGTTACTATGCAGTTTATAACTTTGTGGATTTTGATGGGGTGATCAAGTCCACCAATAACAGGGTGGCATTGAGCACCCCACTGTGATACTGTAGGACACGCCCCTGAGTATAAAAGGGGCTATCAACTGTCATTTTCTCTGTGGAGACTCATTTTTGTCTGAGGAGATCGGAGATACTGAGAAGATCCAAGACTCTGAGGAGATATTGGGATCTGACAGACTGCGGTCTGTGTATGAGAAGATATAGTGAAGGGATCTGAGAGGAGATCTATAACCTAAAGAGAAAGGGACTTTCTAAAGAGGTTAGCTATATCTAAGAAGAGGTTATGAGAGGAAGAACTGTGAATCTCTCATAGAGACTTCTAGTTCCTTAAAGGACTATTTAAAAGGAATGAAAGAAGAAAAGACTCTGTAGATATTTACTAATAATATATTTATTGATTGTTCTGTTCTATCAAATAAAACTGTTTTTGTTAAGTTTGCATAGAGAGGCAGGATGCGGAGTGCTTCAACTCAAAGTTTATTGTGACTTCAGCTCAGAATGGACCCAATTTGGCTTAGCCGAGGCAGCTATATATAGCCGGCTGCCTCGGCTGACAGCCAACTAGAGTGCAGGGTTTTCCTGCACTTTTGAACCAATGATTTCAAACACTTTACAAGAACAACCAATCATATTCAAACTCTGCATACATAACACCCCTCCCCACTAGGTTTGGTCCATACTCAAACCCCATCTATCTAATATATTCTTGTAGGTAGGTGGGGCTCTTACGGGTACATTGAGGCCTGCGTGGTTCAGGTGTTTTGGGAATCTCACTTTGTGAGGAAGGAAATGTATCTGGCAACATTCCCTTATTAGGACTTGTATTGGTAGAACCTGCTTGGTTACTACAACCTGGTCTCTCCACCCAGCCCATCTCCAACCCTATGTCACCCCCTAAATCAGGTAGTGATGTGCAATCTTCTATTTGCACAAATGGTTGTTGGTACCCTGACAGGTTTTGGGATGGTTTCTGTCGCGTTAGCTCGTTACACATGGGGTTGATTCTCACTTGCTGATTACCATCATTATCTCCCCTTCCCCTAGAAGAGGCTGAGGGTATGGAATCCTGAGAGGAGCAAGGGCGATGCTCCAGAGGCAGTCTGGACCGTAACTGGTCTATGTGCCTACTCCACAAGACACCATTCTCAGTTTGAACTCTGTAAGACCTGGGGCCTGTAACCTGGGTTATCTCAGCAGGAATCCATAGTGGTTCACCCACAAGGTTCTTAGCATAAACAGAATCACCCACAGTGAATGTGCGAGTTTTGCTGGTGGAATCTAGAGGTGCGTTGGGTGCGTAAGTGGGGTGAAGGCGGTTTAGGGTAGACCTGAGTTTTCTCCCCATCAAAAACTCGGCAGGAGTTAAGTTAGTGGATGGACTAGGAGTGATGTGTTGGATACTGAGTAGTTTTTCAACTTTCTCATTGATGTCCCCTGGACCCAATTGTTGGAGTTTTTCCTTGGTAAAATGTACCATGCGTTCAGCCCGGCCGTTAGACGAAGGTTGCCCAGGGGCAGTAAGGGCGTGTCTGATACCCTGCTGTGCTAACTATGATTCAAAAAGGTTGGAAGTAAATTGAGGACCATTGTCAGAAACAAGTACATCTGGCAACCCATGAGTTACAAAAAGTTTCTTAAGCTGTTTGACAACAGCATCTGCTGTGGTGGATGCCATAGGAACAACCACCAACCATCTGGAGTATGCATCTACTATAATAAGGAAAGTGTGCCCTCTGGTAGGGCCAGCAAAATCAATGTGAATCCTGGACCATGGGCCCCTAGGACATTCCCATTCCTGTTTGGGGGCGAGAGGTGGAGCAGGCCTGACTTCCTGACAGTTGGGACGGGATGCAACCCAGTTTTCAACCATTTTGTCAATACCTGGCCACCATACATAACTCCTGGCCAATCCCTTCATTCTGACAATACCCGGATGAATTTACAACAGGTAAATTCTCAGAAAACTGTATCATCACACAATCAGAAGTGATTTGTCTTTTGATATTGTTAAAAGCAGCTTCTTCTTTTCTGCCCCAGACCCATGCAGATTTCTTATCCAATAGTCTGTGTAAGGGTTCTGCAGTGGTTGCTTTCTGAGGTAGAAACATATGATAGAAATTAATAAATCCCAGGAATGCTTGTAGATCAGTTTTGCATCTAGGCCTGGGGGCTTCTTTGATTGCCTGAACTTTGGCTTCTGTGGGGTGGATGCCATGTTTATCAATCATATAACCCAAGAATTCTACTTTGTCAGTTCTTAGTGTGCATTTCTCTTTTTTGACTTTTAACCCTGCTTCTTTGAACCTGGTTAGAACTTCTCTGAGTTTCTCGTGTAATTGAGTGTCATTTTCAGCAGTGATTAAAACATCATCAAAATAAGGCACCACCCCAATTTGGCTTAGCCGAGGCAGCTATATATAGCCGGCTGCCTCGGCTGACAGCCAATTAGAGTGCAGGGTTTTCCCGCACTTTTGAACCAATGATTTCAAATACTTTACAAGAACAACCAATCTTATTCAAACTCTGCATACATAACAGTTTTAATCTGACACACCTTGGCATTGCAATTTATTGAATGACTCTGTGAAATAGATATAGGTTTAAAGATCCAGGACAAATTCAATCAATTTCATATTTTAACAATTGTAGTAGAGATTTTGCATGCTTAAATGAAAGTGGTTATCAGTCAAAATGTTGAGTGCTCTTAACATTATATTCCCTAAAACTGCTTAAAGATCTTGGTTCTTTGAGTGCTTTTACTATTGTAAACATGGGAAAACTGGTCCAGTGATAATTTGATCAGAATATGCTATCTGTCAGTGGCAATATAGGGTGGTATAATTTATCAATTGCCATTTGCCTGCAGAAGTGAAGGAAACATCTTTCACCTGTAATCTGAAATTATGAGAGTCTAGGAAATAGTGCAGCATAAATCAATTCTGATTCATAACTTCAATAATGCTTATAGTTCTAATTGTAAAGTTCTAACCAGTATCTGTTTTGTCTATCTTATAATTACTCCAGTTTACCATGAAAAGAAACAATACAATCCCTCTCCAATCTCTTATTGTTGAGGTTGATTCTTTATTATGCATTTATTATTGGCAGTGAGATAGCTGAAACAGAAAAGAACAAAAAAAAAAGAAAAATCAAACAAGCTCACAGATACACAGATTTTCCCCCAAACACTGATTTATATTTCTAACTCTTCCAATTAAATGTTTTGCTCAAAGTTCTCAGGAGCTGGCTGCATTCAGATAAATTCAGCAGCACATTTCAGCCATCAGTTTCCAGTGCCTATGGGAAAAAAAGTCGCTCTTATGCTAAACTCTTGTCAAAATGAAGCTCATTCAACTCAGCTACTATACCTTCTAAGCAAGTTTCTGTTACATCAACACTAAACAGCATTAATTGGACAAACAGTTAATTTTAGCCCGGAATGGAATGTAGGAGTCTATGCCATCAGTAATGGATTTTCTCTGAATAAACTTTAGACAGGAGGTGAAAAGTGAAGAAAAACTATAGTTTTATAGGATAACAAGTACTAAAGCTGTGATGGAGTACCCCATTAAGAGGCAAATTTTCGTTCTGTTGAAATCCTTTTCATGCCTTTTCTGAACAGGATTCTCTAAATTTGTCTCCAAGCGTTCAGTTTATTTCTTTTGTTAAAATGTATATCTTGCTGATTGGGTGCAGAATCACTACTCAGACAGGCTGATGTGTTTTGTTTTATTATAATGCATAAATAAGAACAATGGGATAAACACAGATGCCAAGTTAGAAAATGTTCAAGTATTTCCAAACTCTATGATTTAAATTAGCAGGAAAACATTATATGTTTTTATAGAGAATGACAAAGGAGAAAAAGAAATACTTGAAAATGTGTATCAGATAAAATGGCTCATTTTTGACCTAATTGCTTGATTGTCTCTTTCTTTCTCTATTCTCAAAAACATTTCACAATTTAAAAATTAAAGCTAATAGAATAACCTGAAACAACATCAGTATTCAGTGCAAACCCAGTAATGAAAACCTTTTGAAAGTGCTTTCATATTTTTGTTCTAATATTAGATAAAACTATATAAGCTATATAAGTTATGTGGTAAGTAATGCAATGCCACTACACAGGGTTTTCCATTTGCCATCATCCCACTTCCACAGACAGTCATGCAAAATAATCAACAGAGTACAAATCTTTAGAAAGTTTTGCTAAACAATCTCTGCACATAGCCTTTTTCCCACTCAATAAAACACTATTCAGTCACTGGCCAGAAAGGGCTGAGGCCACCACATTCAGTACTTTGGATATAGCCCTTTAAAAGTTCCTCCCTTTTCTTAAGTGGGATATAGTGATTAAATGTTAAATTGGAGCTAAAGAGACCCGGGTTCAAGTGTTTTTCAGCTATTGAAGCTCACTGGTTAATATGGACCCAGATACCCTCAGCCTAATGCTTGCAGAAAAAAATGGAAAGGGTATACCCCTTGGTGGCCTAGGACAGATGGGATTGAGATCTAATGCTTTCTAAATGCAGCAGACTTTTCACTCTGCTCAAGACAGAGAGGGAAGCATATTGTTTAAAATACTAGTTATTTAATGGTTTTGAAATTATATTTAACTGTATTTATGTTTTAATTGTTGTAATTCCTTTGAGGTTCACAGTTTCTCTGCATTTTTCCTGTGCCCCGTTATTCTGGTTAGAACTCCATTCAACAAGCAGACAAATCACTTTGGCATTTGAATTTAAGTGAAATTCAGGAGCAATTGGATAACCATTTGTTTGAAAAGGGTTAGACTAAAGGACCTTCCAACTCTGTTATTCCATTACTCTGTCAGGTGCCCTCTTCTTTTTTGGCCATTTTTTCATTCAAGCAGTGGTATCTGCAGGAGGTTTTTAAAAAAAGTCAAGAGGGCAGCCACCATTGGGCAATAGAAGCCCTTTCATGATGCAAGTGAAAAGGGATGGGTCTTTGATCACATGGCTGTGTCTGTCCTCTTTCTCCTTACTGAGTCTTTCTCCTTACTGAGTCCCCTATATCTGAACTTTTGGTTTTATGTAGAAATTAGAATTTTAGAATTTCAAGATAATTTTGCATAATAGACCAAATGCAAAAGGACTGGGTATGTGATGACATAGGAAAGACTATTCCAGTTATCAATTTATTTCTTATCTTAATATCTTAAAAACATTTATTTATCAAATTTATATAGCTACGTATCTCATGAATATGACTGGATGGAATACAATAAAAACAGATCAATTAAAAATAAAATTTTAAAAACCATTAAACACTTAAAATGTAACTAACATTACAGAAGTCTGCCTTTAAAATCTGCCTTTAAAATCTATACAATATAATTTCAAAGGCCCCCAACTTCCATGGGATCCCCAAGCCATTAACAAAACCAAGCTCTAAGGCATTTCCAGGAAATCAATAGGGTTTTCTCACATTCTTCTCACTTGTCCATACTTAGATTACTAGAGAAAGCTAAATTTATTTATTTATTAAACAATCAAATTTATATGGCCACCCATCCTACAGGTGATGTACAGTAATCAAATAAAACAACACATAGTATATAAATAATCATGATAAAATATATTAAAAAATCCGTATTAAAAATAAATATTATTAAAATTAAAAATATAAACTCCAGGTACACAAAGAATAAATAATCCACCTAGAAGTGGAGCCACATGTCTCTGGTTGCCTGGGAACCCCAGGCCTGGTGACATAATCAGGTCTTGAGGGATTTCCAGAACATGAAGAGGATGGAGCTAATCTGATTTCAGTGTATTTATGGGCAAAGTGTGTGTGGAAAGAGTGTTCCTTACCATGGCAGAGAAGGCCTGCTTTCTGGGACCCACCAAATTTAAGTCCCTGACAGATTGTACCCACAGTATGTCTTCTCTTACCAGATCTAATGGGGCAGCCTGATGTAATCAGGGAGAGGCTCAGATTACCTGTTCACATGCCATGAAGGGTTTTAAAAGTTAAAACTAGCATCTCAAATTGGACCCAGAAACAACTTGGCAGCCAATAAGCAGATATGTGACAGATGTATTCTGGGAGCACGTATAACTGCTCTCACCACTGCATTCTGCATCGGTTGAAGCTCCCAGATACTCTTCAAGGACAGTCCCATGTAGAGTGCATTACGTAGTTTAATCTGAAGGTGATCAGGGCATGACTGACTGTGAGCAGAGTCTACAGATTTCAGAACAGGAACAATTGATGCACAGCATAAGCTGTACAAAGGTCCTCCTAGCTATGATTGCTACCTGCTTCTTGAGCAGAAGCTGTGAGTCTAAGAGGACTCCCAGATTGCATACAGGTCTATCAGGGGCAGTACAACCCCATCCAGGACAGAAAATGGCACAGGCCTAAAACCAGTAGGTTCAAACGCAGAGCTGCTCAGTCTTACAGGATTTAGCTGAAACCTGTTGTTTCCCATCAGAGCCTCACAGCTTCCAGTCACTGGGATAAAACATTCACAGCATTGCTTAATTCACCAGAGGCAGAGACATCAATTACTCCTCAAGCAATGAACCTATGACAGAAATATTTTGTGCAAATTTCCATCAATTTTTTTCTTTTTTAGAACTGCACACACTAATCTAATCTAATCTCATCTGTTAATACCAATGATAATGACACAGTGCTATAAATGTCTGACACTGGTAATGGTGTCTTGACTTTATGAACAAATTACACAGAGATGAGTAAAAGCAATAAAAGAGAGAAAATGGTTCTGAGAAACACCTTTATGGAGAAGTAAGAGGAAATGAAAAGTAATAGATTTTTTGGCTAATGTGCTGATTTCAGGGAAAATGCTCAGCACCACCTACGCATCTAGACTGGCTCTAGAATGGAATCTTATTACATATATTCAGTACTTATCATCAAAAGTGTTAAGTTTGCATGAAGAGACAGACGTGGAGTGCTTCAAGCTCTTTTGTTTTATTAGTGACTACAGCTCAGAATGGACCCAATTTGGCTGGGCTGCGGCTGCTACTTATAGCCAGCAGCCGCAGTTGACAGCCAATCAGAGTGCAGGGTTTTCCCGCACTTTTCAAATCAATCATATTTAACATTTTACAAGAACAATTCAAACTAAACCAATGACTTAAAACCTACATACATAACACCCCTCCCCACTAGGTTCAGTCCACACTCAAACCCCATCTACCTAATGTACTCTTTTAAATAGGTGGGGCTCTTACGTGTACGTTGAGACCTACGTGGTTCAGATGTTTTAATGTTCTCACCCAGTGAGAGAGGAAATGTGTCTGCTGACATTTCCATACTTGGACTTCTAGTAATAGAAGAACCGGTTTGGTTACTACAACCTGGTCTCTCCTCCCAATCCATCTCCAACCCAATGTCAGCACCTAAGTCAGGTAATGATGTACAGTCTTCCACTTGTAAGGATGGATTTTGGCATTGTGACAGGTTTTGGGATGGTTCCTGTCGTAATGGCTCGTTACACATGGGGTTGATTCTTGCTTGCTGATTATCCTCATGATCCTCCCCTTCCCCTAGAAGAGGTATTAGGTATGGGAACTAGAGAGGAGCAATGCGATGTTCCTGAGGTAATCTGGATCTAAGCTGATCAATGTGCCTGCTCCAGAGGACACCATCCTCTGTTTGTACCCTGTAAGACCTGGGGCCTGTGATTTGGGTTATCTCAGCAGGAATCCATAATGGTTCACCCATAAGGTTCTTAGCATAAACAGAATCACCCACAGTGAATGTGCGAATTTTGCTAGTGGAATCTAGTGGTGCGTTGGATGCGTAAGTGGGATGAAGACGGTCAAGGGGAGACCTGAGTTTCCTACCCATCAACAACTCTGCTGGAGATAAGTTAGTTGATGGGTTGGGAGTGATATGCTGGACACTGAGTAGTTTTTTAACTTTCTCAGTGATGTCCACAGGACCCAATTGCTGAAGTTTTTCCTTGGTAAAGCATACCATGCGTTCAGCCCAGCCGTTAGCCGAAGGGTACCCAGGGGCTGTCAGGACATGTCTGATACCCTGCTGTGCTAAATATGATTCAAAAAGGTTGGACGTAAATTGAGGACCATTGTCAGAAACTAGGATATCAGGTAACCCATGAGTTACAAAAAGCTTTTTGAGCTGTTTGATGACAGCTTCAGCTGTGGTAGATGCCATAGGGATAACCTCTAGCCATTTGGAATATGCATCTACTATAATAAGGAAGGTGTGCCCTCTGGTAGGACCAGCAAAGTCAATGTGAATCCTAGACCAGGGGCCCCTAGGACATTCCCATTCCTGTGTGGGGGCGAGAGGTGGGGCAGGCCGGACTTCCTGGCAGTTGGGACAGGATGCAACCCAGTTTTCAACCATTTTGTCAATACCTGGCCACCATACATAACTCCTGGCCAATCCCTTCATTCTGACAATACCCGGATGACCCTCATGTAACATTTCCAAAACCTCTCTTTGCAGTTTTGCAGGAATAACCACCCTGTTACCCCACAAAATACATCCTCTTAATACAGATAATTCAGTTTGCCTGGATTTAAAAGGTTGGGCAAGGCGAGGTAGATCTTGAAAAGGCCAACCTTTCTTAATCCAGCCTATAACAGGAGCCAATAAAGTGTCTTTGGCAGTCTCTCTGGCAATTTCAGCAGCGTATACTGGAAGCTTGGCAACAGTTTCTAGAAAAAGGGTAAGTCTCAGGAGCAGGATCCTCAGTGTGTGAAGGAAGTGTGCAGCGACTCAAAGCATCTGCATGCCCAATGTCTTTTTCAGGCCTATGGATGAGTTTGTATGAATAAGCAGCAAGAAATTCAGTCCATCTCAGCATTCTTGGTGACAGGATTGTGGGTGTTGGTTTGTCCCCTGCCACAATGCCTAACAGAGGTTTGTGATCTGTGACAATAGTAAATGTTCTCCCATATAAATACTCATGGAATTTCTTGACAACTGCAACAATTGCCAAGGCTTCCTTGTCCAGTTGGCTGTAATTTCTCTCTGCTTTAGTCAAAGTGCGAGAGTAAAATGCAATAGGGGCTTCCCTCCCGCTGGGAAGCATGTGGCTCAAAACCCCTTGAGCTATTTATTTATCTAATTGTGCATCAATTTTTTCCTTTAAGGCAAATGGGACCCTTCTGGGCTTTAAACAGATTGGTGGCACCTTGGGATCTAGATTGAAAGTGATAGGGGTCCCCAAGTACTTGCCTAATCCGTTGCTGAAGACCTCTGGAAACTCAGACTTCAAGGCCTCCTCCCATTCAGAGTTGCTCACGTGATTGATGCCAGTCACCTCGATGCCCAGCGGGTTGAACCACTCAAGTCCCAGCAAACTTGGGCATCCTTGTCCATGATGGTCAGGGGCAGGCGTTTGTTGGGCCTTTAAACTTCACGTTGAATTCTCTTGTTCCAACTACTGGAATCTTGTTCCCTTGGTAGTCTTGGTAGTCCTTGGTAATCAGCGCTTGCTTCTTGAAATGATTCTTCTGAATGTGTGGGAGTAGTCTGTGAATAGTGTCCCATGACACCATAGACAGATATGAGCCTGAGTCCACTTCCATTTGGCAAGGCCTTCCTTCAATAAGTACCTTTACATGCACTTTTCTGTTATTGATAGAAGATGAATGACCTATAGTTACTGTCTGATGAGTTTCATTCTTCCCCTTTGCTTCTGTGCTGCACCCCATTTTCTCACTGAGATTGTTGGGCTTGAATTCTTTGTCTTTGTTTGCAGGAAATTTCCTTCTGTTGGGTGGAGTTCTGGATGATTTGCAGACTCTTGCTAGATGTCCTCTTTTTTCACAATGGAGGCAAATGTTGTCTAAAACTTGCATTCAGTTTGGGGTGGCTTCCCCACAACCTCTGCAGTAGAAATCTTGCCTCTTTCTTTTCCAGGTCTTTTTCTGCTCCATTCTGAGTCTGTAAATTCCTCTTCCACCTCACTGCAATCTGACTCAGAATATAGGTCATCACAATGGTTTGTGATAGACTTTTCCCCATCAGAATGGCTCGTGGCCCTGTTCATCTTCCTCATGGCTGCTGCTGAGGACTTGGTAGCTTCTTCTGAAGAGGCTTCTTCTATGGCTTCTTTGAGTGTGATCTTAGGTTTCATTAATAACTTGCTCTGTAATACCTTGTCTTTAAGGCCCAGAACAAATCGATCACGCATGGCCTCTTCTAAACTGTTATATTCACATGCACCCCCAATGTCTCTTAAACTTGCCACAAAATCATTTACGTTTTCGTTCTCCCCTTGATCACGACGGTAAAACTCGTGTCTCTTAATGAGGCACGATACCTGTGGCGCCGTAATGGGCTCTTAACAGCTTTTCTAAATCAGGCCAGTCCATTACCTTCACACCTGCAGCTCCCGCCAATGCCTTCGCCATCTTGAAAACTGCCGGACCGCAGTACGTAGAAAGACCGCCCTCTTCCGCTCTCGAAATGTCGGCTAGATCGCTTCCTTCCAGATACATTTGAAGCGATCTGCATACAACTCCCAGTCTTCTGCCGTCGGATCAAACGGGGCTGGGGGTGTTCAGCGAGTCATCTCGCTCTTCTTCTGTTCCGTGTTGCCTTCTCTTCAGGGAAAATCCCACCTTCGCCGCCAGTGTTAAGTTTGCATGAAAAGACAGACGGGAGTGCTTCAAGCTCTTTTGTTTTATTAGTGACTACAGCTCAGAACGGACACGGACCCAATTTGGCTGGGCTGCGCCTGGTACTTATAGCCAGCAGCTGCAGTTGACAGCCAATCAGAGTGCAGGGTTTTCCCGCACTTTTAAACCAATCATTTCTGACATTTTACAAGAACAGTTTAAACTAAACCAATGACTTAAAACCTACATACATAACAAAAAGGTTAAAGAACTCTGACAATGTTGTTTCCAAAGTTTTTGTAGGGTATGTTTCTTGGTGCCTTCCATCTTTCTGATCACCACTACTACCAGTATATTTTCTTTCCTGGGTTTAAAAAGAGATGACCACCATTTGGAAACTGGCTTGTTCTTATCTTTTCTCCATGTCTGAAACAGCCGGTAAGTAACTATAAAAGCAAAAGAAAAAGAAAAAAGAGGAGGAAATCATTAGGAATTAGCTATAGTTCTCTTGCTGGGCAGAAGGCATCAGCAGGTGCTCTGTGATGTCAGTCCAGGATCTCTGGCTCTGATAATGAACTGAAGTACTGTGTAATCATTAGCAACCTTCTGGTACATTCAAAATGTATAATAAAGAGTTAACTTTTAAATCTCTACATCTGCATTTGAAAGGTACAGTGCATATGTAAACAACAACTTAGTATGCAAAAGTATAGTCAGCTTAGTTTCTTTTCTTTGGAAAGGAAGATCTTACTATAATGTTTACTGTTGAATTATGAATACTAAATATGTGAACATAAAAGCGTAGGAGGTAATATATATTCCTATGAAACATTTCTAATGTCTGTTTAACTGACCTTTATGACTTTGGACTGTTTCCATCAGTAAAATGTATAATGATTATTATTTGTTTAAACTTGTATCTCACTGTAGGGTTTGCAATACGCTGAACTTAACATAACATGAACTTCAGTCTTATTGGTCCATGGAGAACTAAGAACTATGCCTTATGTGTTCCCTTCTCATTTTCCCTCACTTATTCAATGCATCTGCATGGTACATGAAACTATAATGGATCTCATCCTTCTCTTCTCAATTATCAACCCGAGTTCATCTTGAGGCACAAATGAACAGGCTCAAATTACCCTACTTAGGAAACATTATGTAAAGCTTCAGCTCTACAGAGAAGGCTATAATGTTAGGATTAGTGAAAAGAAAGAGAAGAAGAAAATGAAGAAGGCAAACAACATCTGCATACCATTTTAAAAAGACAATCAAAAGCCAAAAGGAAACAAAAGATGAAAACTCCTCCTCACCAGCAATCAACATCCAAATAAGCAGAGATTAATACTGATAACAGATAATCAGAGTTGGAAGGGACCTTGTAGGTCATCTAGTCCAACCCCTGCCCAAGCAGGAGACTTACACCATTTCTGACAAATGGCAGTCCAATCTCTTCTTGAAAGTCTCAAGTGATGACACTCCCACAACTTCCGAGGGCAAGCTGTTCCATTGGTTGATCCTTCTCACTGTCAGAAAGTTTCTCCTTATTTCCAGGTTAAATCTCTTCTTGTTCAGTTTCCATCCATTATTCCTTGTCTGGCCTTTGGGTGCTTTAGAAAACAGCTTGACCCCTTCCTTTCTGTAGCAGCCCATCAAATATCGAAACACTGCTGTCATGTCTCCCCTGGTCCTTCTCTTCACTAGACTAGCCAAGCCCAATTCCTGTAACCGTTCTCATATGTTTTAGTCTCCAGTCCCATAATAATCCTGGTTGCTCTTCTCTGTACTTTGTACTAGGCCAACAATCAAACAGTAAACAATACCCCAATCAAAGAATGACCAACTACCAACTCAGACAAACAAGCTTATAGTAAACAACAGCCTGATCAAGGAACCATCAAAACACTCCCACCAACACTGCCAGGGCAAGCCATTAGTATATAAAGAGAAAACAACCTCCATTCCCTGATAAGGTTACCTCATTGGTAATGAAACATCTGCAAGAAAACAACCAAGGTCATAGAGCACCAATGACCAGCAAGAAGCTGGATGGACTTAGTTATAGTAGTGATGAGTATACCATTGAAGACTTGCATGATCAGGTTAGGATCTGATCTTCATGCAGAAAATCTATGTATATGGTCAGTAAGAGTTAACAACACTTGATGGTACATGATAATCATCAATCATACTTCTCTTCAGCCATTTAGTTGTAATTTAGAACCCCATTCTTTTGTAATAGTAATTTCCATGAAGGCATATAAGAAACATACAAAAAAGATGACTGAGAAAGATGACTATAATTTGGAATATGCATTTTTTTCTTTTCACAATTACCCACATATTATTTTTTAAATATTTTTTTTATTTTTTGAAAACAGACATAGACAAACAAATACATAAAGAACATAAAACATCTTTTTTTGAGAACAGTGTGCTCCCAGGTTGTCACTTCTCCATACAGGCATAATTTTTTTAAATTTTGCATTTATATGCCCCCTTCTCCGGAGACTCAGGCTGCTTACAATTATTTTTTGGGGAGCACAACCCAATGCACTCAGCAATAGCCTTCATTCCATTGTATATGCCTGCTTATTACTAGGGCTTTTGGCCCCCACAAGTGGCATTTTACAAAGTCAGCTTATTGCCCCTAACAATCTTGGGCCCTCAATTTACCTACCCTGGGAGGATGGAAGGCTGAGTCAACCTTGAGCCTGGTGGGATTTGAGCCTGCACTAATTGCAGGCAGCTGGAACTAAGTGCTAGGCATTTAAAAGCCTGCAACACCAAGGCTCAGTTACATATTCATCTTATGTATTTTGATCCATATCTTATATCCATTTTCAATGATTTTTTCCCATAGCTTTTCCATTTCTCTACTTTCTACAATCTTATTTTTAATTATTCCATTTTTCTAATTTCAATTACATTTCTTTTTAGTTTTCCATATCTTTCCATTTAACATTTTAACACTTTCATCTGTCCTGTTTACAATTTCATACTCTTTTTCCTTATACATATTTTGGCCTGTAGTTGCTAAAGCTGGAGTTATAACACTTTATATCTTTTAACTATTATCTATTCAATGATTACTCAACACTTAAAGTATACCTTCACAAATCATTTTCTAACATAGCTATCAACTGAATTCTGCTTGGTACATTCCCTTACAAATACCCATTTAATTCTTTAATGAGAAACAAAAAAGAAGATATACATATATACAAAATACATATTTCTATTTCAAATCAACTCCACCATTAATATTAATATCCATCTTATTAACAAATAACATCAATTATCATTCATTTTGATCATCTGTATTTCATATTAACTTATTACTATATTTAAAAACATTAAATCCTTTCATGTTTCTTTTAATTTTTAAATTCATTAAAACCTTATTCTCTTATCTTCTTTACATCATTTAATTATTAAGAAGAAATATTCTGTTACATCTAACACATTTTCTAATAATATAGCAATATTATCTCATGTACCCTTGCAGAATTCTTTTTATTTAAACTTCTAACCATTGTCTCTGTTCTCTTAAATTAATCCCTTTAATCCATATACACTTTTTCCTGTCTCTTTCTATCTTGTTCCAATCCTTTATAGCTTCTTTTCTTTTCCATCCATCCCTCTTCTTTTCCCTCTCTTTTTTGTTCCGTTTCTGTCAAATCTCCTTCTGAGATTCCCCTTCTGCTTCTTTCTTCTGCATATAATACTCTTCAAACTGCACTTTTTTTGGTTGTTACTTTAGATCTGAACTTTTTAATTCCCTTTCCCCCCCTTCCTTTTTTTTTAACCACACTTAAAACTGCTTGGTCATTAAAGATGGTTTCTTCTTCGTCCTCCCTTCTTGTTCAGCAAATATTTCTTGTTCGTTTTGATATTTCAAAATCTCCACTTCCATAAATTGAAAATGGGGGCAAAAAGTCTTTCCTTTCATTTGTGTGCTTCTTCTTTATATTCTTTTTTTTAAATAAAAAAGTTTATTATTTTTCAAAACAAACAAGACAAACAAACATACAATACATAAACCAATATCAATTTCAAGTGTTTGTCGGTCAGTCACAAATCTCGTGGTGCCATCTCCTCATCATCCATACTCTATTACAGAAAAAGAATGCTATAATCATTATTATTAATTCTCTATCATGTTATAATGTCTATATTATATTTCCTTTCAGCAATTCTATTTATCTCCATTGTTCCATATATCACCAAACTTTGTTATCTAACCATTGATAAAACATATTCCATATCTTATAAAACTGTTTTTCTTCTTGATCCCTAATTTCAAATGTTAATCTACTCATTTCGGCACAATCCAAAATCTTCTTGATCACTTACTCCTGCGTAGGTATCTTATCATTTCTCCAATTTTTAGCAAATACAATTCTAGCAGCTGTCAGTACATTAACAATCAAATATTTCAGTTCTTTGTTAAGTGTCTCTGGTACAATTCCCAACAGGAATATCTCAGGTTTCAAGTCTATATGCTGTTGTGTCATTTTTTCCAACCATATGTAGATTTTAGTCCAGTATCTTTTAGCATCAGCACAAGTCCACCACATGTGGTAATAAGAGCCGGGTATCTGATGACATTTCCAACACTTATCCGATTTGTCCTTAAACATTCTTGCGATCCTTCTCGGGGATAGATGCCGCCTGTAAAACATCTTATACAAATTTTCTTTATATGCAGTTGACATTGTCATTTTATAATTCTAATCCCATAGTGTTTGCCATCTCTCTAAATCTATCACATAACCAATTTTTTTCCCCCAAGCAATCATTGTTTCCTTAACCTGTTCCTCTTCCATTCTAACTTCTAATAAATATCCATAGTTTTTAAATCACTTTTTCATTCGTACCCATCAAAATTTTATCTAATTCAGTTTGCTTTTTATAAATACCTTCAGTCCTAACATCCTCATCATATCTAGATTGTATTTGCAAATATGAAAACCAATTCATTTTTATTCCTTGTTCTTGTAATATTGCATCGATTTGAGTTCACCCTTTTCATTTAAATCTCTCCATATCTAATTGTTTGTTCCTTCTTATATATTATTGGATATGAAAAAGCTTCAATAGTAGATACCCATAATGGAATTGTATATAATGTTGTTTTCTAATTTTTTCCCAATTTAAAATAAAACTTCTCGAACATAGTGTCTTCTAAAATATCCTTGTTTTTAGTTCCCTTATACCATAAGAAAGCATGCCATCCTAATAACAAATCATGACCTTCTAAGGTTAATAATCTATTATTTCTCAGTGTTATCCATTCTTTCACCCACATCAAACTTGCAGCTTGATAGTACAATTCCCAATTAGGTAGTGCAAATCCCCCTTTAACCTTGCATCTTGTAATAGCTTAAATTTAATTCTTGGTTTTTACCCTGCCATATAAATTTTAATGTGATTTTATTTAAATCTTCAAAATACTCTTTCCCAAGTCTAATTGGAATTGTCTGAAATAAATATAAGATTCTAGGTAGTATATTCATCTTAACTGTCGATAATTCTGCCAATAAGAGATAACTGCATATTTTCCCCCATCTTTCAAGATCTGTCGCTATCTGCTGTTTGAGTTTTATATAATTATCTTCTTTCAATGTACTGCATCTTGATGTTATATATATTCCCAAATATTTAACTTTACTTGCAATCTGTATCTCTAGTAATCTCTCTAAATCTTTCTTACGTTTTGCTAACATGTTCTTTGTTAGGATCTTTGTTTTATCTTTATTAATTTTTAGACCTGCCATCATTCCATATTCTTCTATTTTCTCTATCAATTTAGGTGCTGATTTAGTGGATCCTCTAATATGAATACCCAATCATCTGCAAACGCCTGTAATTTATATTCTTCTTTTTTAATTTTCATTCCTTTTATTTCTTCATCTTCTCTGATAGCTCTATTCAATACTTCTAGTGTTAAGACAAACAGCAGAGGCGACAGAGGGCAACCTTGTCTAGTTCCTTTTCTTATCTCTATAGATTCTGTCAATTCTCCATTTACCAGTATCTTCGCTGTTTGCTTACTATATATTGTCTCAATGGCCTGTATAAAGTTTTTTCTAAAGCCCATTTGTGTTTTGCAATATCATGAATCGCCAATTCACATTGTCAAATGCTTTTTGTGCATCTAAGAACATCAGTGCCATCTGTTTTTCAGGGTGTGCTTCATCGTACTCCAAAGTATCTAAAATTATTCTCACATTTTGCTTAATTTGTCGTTTTGGCAAAAATCCATTTTGGTCAGTGTGAATAAATTCATTTAAATATCTTTTCATTCTTTCTGCCAAAATTGAGGCAAAAATTTTATAATCTGAATTCAACAGTGAAATAAGTCTATAATTTTTAACTTGTTGTAAGTCCATTTCTTCTTTAGGTATAAGGGTAATATAAGCTTCCAACCATGTCTCAGGTATTCTCTTTTTTTGTAACATTTCATTCATCACTTCTAGAATAGATGCTTAACACTTCCTGAAAGGTCTTGTAGAATTCCGCCGGTAAACCATCTGGACCTGGTGCTTTTCCTGTATTTGTGTTCTTCAAAGCTTCTGTCAATTCCATCATGGTTATATTTCCTTCTAACATTGTTTCAATATCTTTAGGTATCTGTGGCAATCTTGTCTTTTGTAAATACTGTTTAATTTTTTCTTCTATGATATCTTCTTGAGAGTACAGTTTTTCATTGTAATCTTGGATATTTTTTTCTTTTCATCATTCCCATATTGTATATTCCCTTTTCCATCTATTAGTTGACTAATTTTCTTTATTTCTCTTTCCTTTCTAATTTTATAAGCTAACCATCTTCCTGGTTTATTGGCTTTTCAAAATAGTTTTTTTTAGTGCCTTTAATCTTTTGTGCAATTTCTTCTTTATCCATTAAAGCCATTTTATGTTTAATCATATCCATTTTCCTTTTAATATCTTTCCTTTGCAGAGATTGTTGTAGTTCTTTTTCTAATTTCATAAGGTCATCTTCCAATATTTTAGATGTCTTTTTCTGTTTAATGTTTCTTTTCCTTGTATAGTCAATTATTGTACCTCTTATATAAGCCTTCATCGCATCCCATTGAATTTGTAATGATGTATCTTCTTTTCTATTTTCCTTGAAAAAAAAAAGTAAGTTCTGTTTCAATTTTCTTTTAAATTCTTCTTCTTTCAAAATCATATTATTTAATGTCCATCTAGATCTTCTCCTCTGTCCTTTCCAGGCAACTATCAGTGGATTATGATCCACCCAAGTACCACTTTCAATTTGAATTTTCTCTATATTGGAGAGCATATCTGCAGATGCCAATACCATATCTATTCTTGACCATGATTCATGTCTATTTGAGTAGAAAGTAAATTCTTTATTTCCATTATTTCTCTCTCTCCATATATCTTTAATATTCATTTCTTCTATCATTTGAAAAAAAGACTTGGGTAACTTTCTTCTGGTTTTCTTTTTAGTTCTCTCAGATTTGTAGTCAAGTTGATAGTTAATTATCCCATTAAAATCTCCCATCCAAAAAATATTGCATAGTCTAATTCAGTCAATTTTTGATATAATTTCTTATAAAATTCTTCTTGGTTTTCACTTGGTGCATATATTGCTATCAAAAGCATTTTAACATTGTTATCTATTATCTCCACCATTAAAATCCTCCTTCTTCATCTGTATGAATCAATTCTGCTGTAATTCTGTATATCTTTAATGTACATGACCACTCCTCTTTTTTACATTGAGCCAATGATGTAAATAACTTTCCTAGCTTTCTTTTTGTCAATACATATTCATGTTGTTTTTAATGTGAACCTCTTGTAAACAAATTATATCAAGTTTTAATTTCTCTAATTTGTAAAATATTTTCCTTCTTTTAGCAATCGAATTAAGTCCATTTATGTTCATCGAAATCAGTTTTTTTCCCCTCCATTTTAAGTCTTATATATAGGTTTTGTTGTCTATTTGTTCTAACTTCTCTTTGTTCTCTAGGTAGACCACCTACCGCTTCAAGTTGTTCTTCTTCTTCACTTATCATTGCGCCTTCCTTTGGAAGTTCCACAATCAGTTCCTCATGTCTTCCATTTCCTCCTTTCCTCTAAAATATTCATCGTAAAATGTTCTGCTTTCTCCACTGTGTCAATCCTATGTCTTTGTTCCTGCCACATAAACAAAAGGCCTTCTGGTATTAACCATCTGTAGTTTACTCCTCTCTTCAACAGTTCTTTGGACAAAATGCATATTCTCTTCTCCTCTCTCTTATTCTTCTTGGTACCTGTTTCAATACCGTAATGTCTTTATTGTTGTGCTTCAGTGTCTTATCTCTAGCTGCTTGCAGTATTTGTGATTTAATGCTCTTTTTAGTGAACCTAATATGAATTTCTCTTGGGAGTTTATTCCTTGTTGCATATCTTGTATAGACACGAAATATTTCATCTATTCCATCCCTCATCTTCTCTTCCGTTATTTCTAACAATTCCGCCAATATCTATGTCATTTTCTCCAGTAGATTTTTGCCCTTCTCTTCCTCCACATTTTGAAATCTCAAATAAAATTCTGATCTATCAACTTCGCCTCTCAGTGATTCAGTCACTCTCAGTCACTCTCAACTTCATTTAATCTGGTATTGAAACTCTCCATTTCTCTGTCTCTTTGTTCTTGCTGCTCCTCGACTTTCTTAATCCTCTCACCATATTTCTCCATTGTTTGCCATAGGGCCTTTATATTTTCGTCTGTCTTGTCTAACTTCTGTTCAATTTTCTCTGTTCTTTTTCCAATCTCACTGCTTTGTAATATCTTCTGCATTGTATCTTCTGTGGGAATTGTTACTTGTGGAATTGAAGATCTTCTACTCATTGTTACAAAATTGCCAACACCAGTTGCCAAGAGAGAAAAAAGAAGCCAATAAAAAAAGTATAAATTAGTGATATAAAAAAGGAGGGTAA